>JAQGCC010003563.1:0-15081 GCA_034698905.1 Xestoiulus laeticollis
AAGAAGAAGAAGTTATTATTGGACTCACGTTCATGCACCTCTGCAAGCGCAATCCACATATCATAGGCATGATGTTCTTTTCCAAAATGTCGTAATTGCCCTCCCGAAACGTTTAGGACGATCCGCGCCGCAGCTTGATCGTTCTTCTGTTCATACTTATCATCTAGCACTGCCGGTTTTGGAGTTTGAACAAACAACCAAAGCTTGTCCCGTTTCAAGATGGCCTCCATAAAAATCTTCCACTGTTGGTAGTTACTGTCTGTAAGCTTTTCAATCTTGTCTCCGCCCATGTTTGCCTGTGTACTTATTCCTCAAAATAATACACCTTACGGAAATGTTCCTCAAAACAATGCTCCTTGGCAAACTGGCAAGCTGACAATAGTTGTACAAACTATTTCTCTAACTATTACTCACTATTAATTATCTGCCACAGCATGCAAGGCCCATAACCTGATGAATTAATCTCCTGTGAGTAATGTTGTTTATGAAATCCGTTTAATAACAACTGAAATTGAACTGAAATTTAAATTACATCCAAACAGCAAGAAAGATGGAACAGAAGAAACATTTGAACAAAACTTGGAACAATGCCCCATGTGCATGAGCACATGCACATGCATTGCATGCATGGGCAGGCATGTGGCGTCCCAATGCCAACAAAGGCCAAACAGCAAATTAATGCATTTATACAGTTGAAAAATAATAATATTTTAATCGTCTTGGCGCGTTCAAGATGTTTGGCGATGATCTATGGTTGTTTCTTAGATCCTTACTTGCTACGTCCAAACTTGACATCAGACGTACTTACTCGTCACTATATCGTGGCTCGGCGTTCAATACTTCACGCGTGAGCGGTTGACCGTGAGTGAAGAATTGTTTTTGTGTTAAGCTTCTTGTTTAATCACAATTTTTACACACAATAAGTTTAATTTAAGCACGATTTTTTTAATACCCTAGAAAATAACACGTGAGCAGCCACAACGGTGACAAGTAAAGTCTGAAAAGTTTGAACATACTAACTATAAGGAGTTGGGAAACTACCCGGCTCCGTTCGGCAATACAGTGGTGTTGTCAATTTTGTGAAAATATTTGTGAAAACATCCTTAGGCCTACTTTAAAATTCCGATGAATTCTGTTGACAGAATGTGTCCTGAACGATTATGTATTCATCATAATTCACAATAAAAATGTGGCACCATATTGCTGGTGTAGTAAATCAGAAATGTAGCACTTGCTGTGTTTTAAATGGTAATGTTCTCTCTACTTGAAGAATGCAAAGCAGGAAGGTATACAAATCTAGATTTGTTAAAAAAAATTCTTAAAAATTTTGCTTAATTTTTTTGACGCTGTAGCATGGAGGTATCTCAAAAACAAACTTCTTAGCAGAAGAAGTGATCAAAAATTTTTTTTACAAACAAGCTATGTTAATTGAAAACTCGTTTTTCACATTTTAACAGCTTGATAAAGATACTGTGATAAAAATGTACAGAAAGATGACAATGTTGAACACAATGGACCGAATACTGTACGAATCCCAGCGTCAAGGAAGAATATCATTTTATATGACTAATTATGGGGAAGAAGGAACACACATGGGAAGTGCTGCTGCACTTGACGATAAGGACCTTGTATTTGGACAATATAGGGAAGCTGGTAATGCGCCGTTAAAGCATTTACCATTGAATATTTTATTTTGCGTTTTGATAATACAAACTCAATTCATTCAATTTAAATTAAGGTGTACTAATGTGGCGTGGCTACACTGCCGACCAGTTTATGAACCAGTGTTACGGTAATTTGGAAGATGTTGCTCATGGGAGGCAAATGCCGGTTCATTATGGAACAAAAGAATTGCACTTCGTAACAATATCCTCACCTTTAGCTACCCAAATGCCACAAGGTAGAAACCATTTGGGGTTAACCAATTTGTTTCCAATGTTTTCAACCAGTTTTATTTAAATAAATTAATTTGTTTTCAGCCGTTGGATCTGCTTATGCTTACAAACGAGCGCAGAATGGCCTTTGTGTCATTTGCTATTTTGGTGAAGGTGCTGCTAGTGAAGGAGATGCTCATGCAGCTTTTAATTTTTCTGCCACGCTAGAATGCCCAATAATATTCTTTTGGTAATGCATTAATGGAGTACAACCATGGATTTTGACGTTAACATAGCCTTTAGCAATTGAATACTTCACTGGCTTAAAATAGATAATTTTTAATGAATATTAAAGGAAAATGGCTAATCATATTTAAAAATCAAGCATACAGAAGTTTTCGTTGCATTTAATTTTGATATCGTTGACATACAAATAAAATTTATGATATGTAACTATACAAAACTATTAGAATGATTAATGCATTTTTGAACTTACATTCATTAGTGTCAAGACATTTTTAAAAGCCTGTTTATAGCTTTATCTAATCCATTAAAAGTTTCAGCTCATAAAATAAGACATTAATTTTCCTGAAACTCATTTATATCACCCAAAAAATGCGGCTGTATAATGTTTCATGAAACATGATACTTTGTCAAAACTAATAATAATGATGTGATGCTTGCCGTCATTTATCTTCTTCCTTACAAAATTTTTATAGTCATTAGGGGTGCTCACGATACTTAGTGTATTTTATCCGAATTCCGATAACTTTTATGTATCGGAATTTCAGAGGTGAAAGGTTAACACGACAGGACTAATCAAGGCTGCAGGAATACTCCGAATGTCATTTTATAATTGGACATGTGATTGAATATACATTGTATGATGGATTCTGTTTAATGACTGCTAAATATGTTAACCTCAAAGTCCATGATTGGTATCTTCTAAATTCATTAGCTTAGCACTTTCATATTATGCAGAAGAAATACAAGCACTTACCTATTTTGTAATTTTTCAGCCGTAATAACGGGTATGCCATTTCAACGCCTACTCATGAGCAGTACCGAGGCGATGGAATTGCTGCCAGGGGCCCTTCGTACGGCATCGCCTCCATCAGAGTGGATGGTAATGATGTGCTGGCCGTTTATAATGCCACAAAAGCTGCCAGGAGGATAACTGTAGAAGAAAACAGACCAGTTTTGATTGAAGCGATGACCTATCGGTAGTGTGCATTTCGTGTTTTAATGAGTAAATAATCAATTGATTCCACAGTCGTGAGTTGCAAGAAGGGGCACGACCCTCGAGACTATGATTGCAATTTGATGGAAATTTAATTGTTTGTCGAGTGAAAAATATGCTTGTTTATTATTCAGAATTGGACATCACAGTACATCGGACGACAGCACAGCTTATCGTTCCGTAGATGAAGTTAGGTATTGGGATAGAGTGGACCACCCAATTTCTCGCTTGCGGCATTATTTACTAAACCAGGGATGGTGGAATGATGACATGGAAAAAGAATGGAAAGATGAATCTAAGAAACAAGTAAGCACTAAAGAATGGGCTCTCTGCTAACTATCAATGACAAGCAATTTTCTTTTCGTCTTTTTGACCTTCAATCCCCAATTTGCGCCTTTTTCTTCTTTTTTATAAATAAAATACCAAGTTCAAACAAACTTTATGGTAAGCAACCTTCAATGTCTGGTTTTTGAATACTCCCCAATTTATTTTTCTCACATTTTCTGTAAAATTGTTTAACGTTACTGACGCTTTAGCATCACCATATTTGACGGTTACTAAAAGAAAATGTAATCTTTTTAAAAATGGCAATTTAACTTTACAGGTCATGGAAGCTTTTATCCGTGCAGAAAAGAAGAAGAAACCTAATCCTGTTTATATGTTCACCGATGTTTATGAAGAAGTTCCAAAGCACATCCAGTCGCAAATGGACGAAATGATTGCTCATGTTGAGCACTACAAAGAACATTACAATCTTAAAGCATTTGAAGAAATAGATAAAAGTAAAGTTTGAAGAACAGGTTAATTATGCGCCTTTTAACATGCTGTCTTCCCAGAATACAAGTTAGGTTAAATCTAATTTAATACTAGACTAAGTTGAAGTAATAACGGTTTTTTTCTCTATGATTCCTACATTTCGGTACTATAAAATATGAAAGCGTTTCAGAGACGATAGTAAGTATGCAAAGTAATCATTTTCAACAGCAATTGTCAAGTTTGATGCAATATTTGATTTCGAGGCGTATTTGGTATACGAGTAGATATCATCTTATGAACGTGGGCTGATTGCTTGGCTTTGCTGGAGCAATGTCATTTAAAAAATTTTTTTGCAAATTATTAGATTTGACAATTTTAATGTGGAAATTTTGCTTACCGTAAATACTCGAAGTAAGGAACATTGACCCAGGGTTTATTATTTTTATTCCCTAAAAGTTGGTATCAATAAATTAACAATAACAAAAACTTATCAGAAAGAAGCAGCTATGTTACTGGTATTTTATTTGCTTGATATTTTAATAATAAGGGGAATCCCCAAATAGGCTATTCGCTCACTGCACGTAACTATCAGAAAATGTGACGCATGTGCATGCAGCGAGCACTTTAAGAATTCCCCTAATACCCGGGGTTCGAATATTTACACTAGGTGATCAACAACCCACCCTAGTTCCTATGAAGAAAGTTTTAAGTTGGAATTGCTGGTGGTGAAACAAACATTTCGTAAAAAGATGACTTAAAAAATTCTCTAATTATTTATTTAAGGAACAGTCAATTTGTTTTTTATTAACATCCTCAGCTGTTTTTTAAATCAATAAATAAGCAATTAATATATGCAATTATTGTTGCCATGCAGCTAACATATATCGAAAATAAAGTACGACTTATTAAATGGGTAAAATTGCATAAAAATCATAATTTCAGTATCGTAATATTGAAATTCTTAGAGGGGGAAAAATCTATTTCTTAAGTTCTGGTAACAAGGGCTTTATTTCTTTGGATGGAACTTCTTCTAAGGGTTCTGAATCAAAAACGTTCCATTCGCAAGTCTGGGGAGAGCTATTTAAGAGCCAGTCAAATTTTAGATTTTAGTCATAAACATATGCAATTAATATTATTTTTATATTTGAAATAATCGCTCTCAACTCATATAAAAATTGTACGTTCATAAGATGACATCAACTGTAGTACTGAAACATCAACAGAAACGTGACATTTACAAAACTTCATAGGTATAGTTTTACGCATTACATAACCACCGACAGTGCAATACATTAAACCGTAAAAAGATAAACTCATTTTGGTTGCTGTTCATTAATTTTGAATTTAGGCATGATGTTGTTATGTAGAAATTGTATTACGCTGGTGGAAAGCATTGTGCCATTATCAGCAGCATGTTGCCAATTTGTTTATTTAGTCATAAGTTAACTGGTTAAGTTAACTAGATGTCAGTATTAATATAAGATCAAGCCAAATAGTGCTTACTAATTTAGCAAATCTTGAATTGCCTGTACATTTTTATCAAATAAACTGCAGTAATTAATTGCTTTAAACTGAATCATTTACTGAATGTAAAAAGAACTTTCTTTGGAATTTATCACGATTCAAATAATTAATTTAACTACAAACGCATTACAAATCAATAATCTGTCAAGGGGGAAATATTGATCTTACTTATTTTTCTGTTACTTAATTATGAAAATATTGTTCAAAATCTTTTAAAAAATGCTTTGGGAATATTGTCAATATAGCACTTGAAACTTTGATTATAATTTTACTGACAACATATTAAATGAGTCACAAATTTCCAAAATTTCCTACAAATTAGTTGGTAGATTTTTCTGGTATACTTTTTATCATTAATATTGCAGGAAACAAAGCAGTCGTGTACTAAATTTCATGTCAAATATATATACTATACCATATAGAATACTTAATGCTCATTACCCTCTGGAGCAAGCCCTATAACTGTAATGTTGAATTTTCAAAAGCCATTTTCTCCATAACTTATAAAAATAAATTAATGAAAACAATTTCTCAATATTCATCACGATTTGGTGCATCCAGCGGGTTATTTTTAAAATATGTATTTCCTTTAGTTATATTTTAAAATAAATGTATTTTAAGAGGTTGTAGCATCTTTACTTGGCTGCCAGCGGGCTGCACGTGTCCCATCAAAGTCACCCCAATTTAAAAAAAAACGTTTATTTACAAAAATAACTGGAACAAACCCATTTTTTAAAAATGTGATGAATAGGAAGCAGTTTTTCTAATTTTATTTGTTATGGAGAAAATGTTTTTTTTAAATTTTAACATTGCAGGTATAGGGCTTTCTCCAGAGGGCGTACTTAACTATTGCATACCTTGTTGTTTCACATTCCAAAAGGCACTATAAAAGCAGGGGAGAACTTGACATTTATTTCAGATAGATATTGAAGTACACAAAGTCTTCTTATTTCTCTGGAATCCTTTTAAGAGTTTTAAGATTTTCAGAAGATTAACGAGGGATTCAGTATTAAAATGTATGTTGAGTCCAGCTCAACTAATTTGAATAAAACTTGTAAATGGCCGTCAACGGCGAAACTGGGCACCAAGAGTTTTCAAAAAAATAAATATATAACAGCCATTAAAACCTACCATAGCAATATTAGCAAACTGAGCTGTCAAAGCGCAGTTTTTACGAATAATTTGAAATGGTAGGTGTTTTCGTCACTCCGGGCAACGGGACAGAGCAAGAATTCTTCTTCAACCTGCAATTTAACACAGAATATATAATGTAAACTGAGGAAAGGCAATAAGCATTTTCCACTCGACAAATAGCAGGTTAAAACAAGAAGGCATGGTTGCGTTTAATGTTTATAATGTAGTTCACAATGCACAAGTTAATTCA
The DNA here is from genome assembly GCA_034698905.1 of Xestoiulus laeticollis. NCBI lineage: Eukaryota > Metazoa > Arthropoda > Diplopoda > Julida > Julidae > Xestoiulus > Xestoiulus laeticollis. Next base: position 6,779 of record JAQGCC010003563.1, read on the forward strand.
ACTGGATTGATGCAAGGATCGAGCAGTTAATGTTTGTTGTTACCAAATTGTGATAAAAATTAAAGTCTTACAGTAGACCTATGATTGTTGATGTTCACTATTCAGTACCTACGTTTCAATGCTAAAACACTTGATTTTCCACAAATTCCACATACATTTCGTACGTATTGTTGCAGATTTTGTAAATCATTGCAAGACCGTCTAATTGTTATATGGATTTTATTGAAACTAAAGTTTAAGGTAGACAAAGTTATTCCGATAGAAGATAGGGAAATAAAAATTCACATTTTACAAAATCCACTTCGATCAGTTCACACTGGGTGGTCCAAAAGTCAGTGCCAATACACTTTAGTTATGAAATTTCTGTTAATACAGTTAAATAGGAAATCATATGTGCTCTACCCTGGATATGGTTAGGTTTTACCTATGGCATTTTTTAATGGAAACCCAAATCTTAACTTTTTAGCCATAAAACTTTGGACAAATTGTCAAATTAAGAAAAGGAAGAGAATGGTATTTTTACATGAAAGCAACTCTTTTCGTCGTTAATGGCAATTATTTAAAGTTTTTACAATGTTTTTTAAGAACAGAGGGAAATGCCAAATGGTAGCTACACTGCAGTGCACCACTAAGCTGGAATCGAAAACAGCTAATTTTATACCATCATACCATTCGCTCCCTTTTCCTAATTCGACATGTTGTACCAATTGCAATTAACGCTAAAAAGATAATATTTGTGTTTTCGTGAAAAAATGGCTGTAGGTAAAATGAAATAGCATCGGTGTATAATGTAGAGCACACATAACAGGACTGCATATTAACAAAGTTTTCATAATTATAAGATTTAAGAAAAAAAGTATAGGTGGCACTAACTTTTGGACCACCCTGTATTTTATACAGGGTCTGGTCTTTTCAAATATCGTTCATTAGGGGCTGTCCATAAATGACGTCACGCAATTTTGGCAGATTTTTGAACCCCCTCCCCCCTCAAATACATGTATGACGTCACAAAGCTCTGACTTGTAATCTGTATGTATAATGTAACACTGCACTCTGATATTTCAGTAGAAAACATGTATTAAAAAGGAGGCAATGGAAAACTGAAATTTTCAAAAATATTTTGATAAAACTTGTTATTTAAAGTAGTGCATTTTGATTTTTTAATGCGACGTCACATTTCTTAACCCCCACCCCCTCGTCACACATCATCACAACTATGTGACACCCCCTCCCCTAGTGCGTGACGTCATTTATGAACCTTGGGCAACTCAATTCAATTCCTTACCCTGCAGTCAGCATGTAGTAAGCCATGTGGCAAAGTGCCAGAATTTTTAATGTGAAGAGTATACGGTCGTGGCCGCTTTTTAGGGAACTATACTATCCCGGCATTCGCCTTTACGTGCCTATATAGGCGATTAAGGGTGGTTGTGGGAAACCACGAAAAACCACAACCAGGATAGAAGACCGGGGTTTGAACCCGGGTCACCCGAAATAAAGGAGCTAAGCATAACCACAGTTCGATTCAACAAAACATTATTCGCATACATATGAATCACCTCTTGTGGAAGTTCTAAAATATTAACAATAGTACACTGTATAAGACAGTGCAAAAATCAAATCAGCGTCGTGAAAGTCCTGTATTGTACTGTATGCATTTGATACAAAATGAAGTTATAGTAGACATTTTTTTGAATCGAGATTGCATGCAATCATGCATTGCATTAATGTAATACAGGAAAGCTCACTACATCTTCACATGATGTGTATTATGCCCAATAAAATGCTGTGAGCTTTCCTGTGATACATTTGTGCAATGCATGATTGCATACATTATCAATGCCAAAAACATTACCAGCAACCATATGGAATCTTGATGACTGTAGGGTAGAAAAATTTAAATAATGCCATCAGTGCATAAGGATTATGACTCTAAAGATGTTAGAAGTTTAAAAATCATGTTTTCGTTGTACTGAACTTAAAAAATAATTCTTACAAATGGATTTAACAGCTGATTAAGAAATTGTTTAGAAAATATATAGAAATCCTATCCTTTAACATCTATAAGTGGAAAATTACTAGACTATCGTATTGTATAATTCTTAATAGTACCTACAGTAAATGATAACTTGTGAAGGCGTTTTTATTTTTTTAGAGGTTGCATACCAGAATAAGCCTTTTTTCTAAATTATTTTTTTAATTTAATTTTGGAAACTGTTATTAACAAAATCTGGCACTTTGCCCCCTGCCACATGGCATAATATACATGCTGACTGCAGGGTAAGGAATTGAATTGAAATGGAATGAACGAGGACCTAGTATAAATATTTTATTATTTGTTTAAATTTTTTGTTTATGCATATGCATATTCCATTTCATGGAAATATGTCTATAAAGTTTACCAGACTTTAATTATAAACTTTACAGACATATTTCCATGAAATGGAATATACATAATACATAAACAAAAAATTTAAACAAATAATAGAATATTTATGCTAGGTCCTCGTTCATTCAATTTGTTCCTAATAGTTTTCAAGATTAAATAAAAAAATAATTTAGAAAAAAAGGTTTATTCTGGTATGCAACCCTCTTAAGTTAAAATTATAATCAGACGATTTTAGGATTGTGAGTAATGAACTTACCCCTGTATGTGAATGTTGCACCTCCGAGTGAAAAAATTTGAAATTAAGTTTTGTTTCCCAAGGTAAATCAAACTTAAGTTTTTGAAAATCATACATATTTTTAAAGATAAGACATTTCAAAATTATATGCATGGCTTCCACTAAAAAATAAAATTTATATAGATATAAATTTGTTTAACAATTCATATTTTTCTAATATCTAAATGTATTAATGTGTAGTTTGCATTAAACATTAATTGTCCTAGACAATTTTGAAATTGAATGCATGACTTCTACTAAAAACAAGATATAAATATGTTTATCAATAAATATTGTCTATTATATCATATATGTTTAAATGTACAACCGTACATTTAAATACCTTGTACAATACATGTAGTTAATAATTTCAGTAAAACATAAGAGTTTTATAGAAATCTTTTTAAATTAAAAAAAAATATACAGAAAGCCATATTTGAGGTTTACAGGCTCACCAATGTTGCATCCATAAAAAATGCCAACATAATATGTAAAAAAAATTCAAATCTTTCTCAACGAATGTTTTTTTATTGTGGCAAATTGTTTGCATTTTTAAGAAAATCGAAAATAAAATGACATCCAACTGTATACCTTGAAATTTATGTCGATTTCTTCAAATTCCATCTTAATTATTATCATCTCAGAGAAAACATGCTTTTAAATATGCTTTGAATTTTTTTTAATTAGGAAAAGTTTGTATTGGAAAATCATTGACACAGCCATTTTATGAATGGATAGAAAGTTTTGATCCAAACGAAGTACCAAAAAATATCAAAGGCAATCTACAGAAGGTAAATTATAGATGCCGATATATAGGAAATCTGGTATTCTTCAAATTTTCTAACCATTGCAGGTTGCATACCAGAATAAGCCTTTTTCTAAATTATTTTTTTATTTAATATTGGAAACTGATAGGAGCAAATGAAATGTACGAAGACGTAGCATAAATATTCCATTATTAGTTTAAATTTTGTTTTTACGTATATGTATATTCCATTTCATGGAAATATGCCCGTAAAGTTTACCAGACTCTCAACAATTATAAAATTTACAGACATATTTCCATGAGTTGGAATATACACATACATAAACAAAAAATTAAAACAAGTAATAGAATATTTATGCTAGGTCCTCGTACATTCCATTTGTTCCTATCAGTTTCCAAAATTAAAATAAAAAATAATTTAGAAAAAAAGACTTATTCTGGTATGCAAACCTCTTAATAAAGTAGCAATTAATGTGACGACACTATTTAGGGCAAAAACTGAAGATACATTTGGATGTTGCATAAAAATTTGGTCACTGCTGCAATATGAAAAGATTCTTTGGATTTCGAAATTTCTTTGGCGAGGGGAATATCGACGGGAATAGCCCACGAGAGACCCAAACATAAAATTTGGGTTACATATGCCTTACCTCAGGAAACCCAAGGCCAAAAAGAAACAAAATATGTAAGGTAATGTGCGAAAACTGATTTTCTGGCGTTTCTTTCAGGCGATCATGTCATGAGCATATGTTTGAGAAGGATGGGAGCAGACTCTGCAACGTTCGCAGGTGATGACAGTGAGCATCCGGTGGTGGATCCATGCCAAAATCACTACGGCAGTAAATAGCATTTCTATTCCTGTCCACAACTATACGTTTTATGCCAACACCTTCATTCATGCTCATTAAAAAGTCGCTAGCCATGCAGTCGTGCAATAAACTCTGGGGCACAAGCATGAACACATTTGTCTCAGGATTTATTACTGATTACAAACAGTTTAGAGCACATAATTCAGAGCGTTTTACAAGGTATTATTTTTGGGTATCTCTGCAGCAACAGTAGCTATATTGTGAAAAACACAACAGCTCGTTTTGTCTTTGTGCATCATGCATCATGGATATGGAAAATTAACAACCAAACAGTGAAATTTTATTTGGTCATTATGAAGACACACAAAAACCATTGCGATATGCTCATCAAGATATAGACCACGCTTCATACCCGCTTTTTCTCAATTAAATGGGCTAAACCAATCAATCACTGTAATACATTAACTTGCTGCAGGAAGCTTATAGCAACTTCTGTCAACTTTGCAGCAATGTGATGCAGCTGCATAAAAAAAATCACAAATAATAACAGAATAAAAGTTTTTGGATAAACAAGTTATCCAGCACATCTGAAAGCCCTTTGAAAGAACCAATGCCTCTGTTTATACGCTAACTCCAGTATCTATCCATTGACTAAATATTGAAAAACCTATAAGTCCAGGTAAATTTATGGAAAAAACAGTCTCCGGTTGCTTTGTTTTGGAGATTTCAAATCTAAAAATATTTCCTAACGCAGCTATTCCTACTATCATTTTTAAAGGACAGTCGTTTAAAATATTTCAGGCATATATATGAGTTAAGCCTCATCACCCACTGGAGCAATCCCTATACATGTAATGTTAAATTTTTTAAAGCCATTTTCTCCATAACTTATAAAAATACATTAATGAAAAAAATGTGCTCAATATTCATCACGTTTTGGTGCATCCAGCTGCATGCTATTTTTATTAAAATTTATTTCCTATCACTTGAGGAAATAAATTAAATAAATGATTTTTGAGTGCTCATCAAAGTCACCTTAATTTAAAAAAAACCAAAAAAACAACAACATTGATTTACAAAATAACTGGAAGAAATATATTTTTTAAAAAATAGCCAGCTGTATGAACGAAAATGTGATGAATTTATAACAATAGGGAGCAATTTTTTTCTTTAATGCATTTTCATTTGTTATGGAGAAAACGGCTTTTGAAATTTTAACATTGTAATAGACTGTGTTAAAGTTTTGCAAAACAAGTTTGATTTTTGAATTTATCAGTCTTTAGCAAAAAATGTTTAGACTAAAACGATCTTATTTTGGCCAAAGAATCATCAAAAATAGAAAAACATGGGGGTGGGTGCCAATTTCCATTTTTGAAGGGGGTCCCCTCCAATTTATGGGACCAAACAGGCCCCTCGACAACATAAAACTTTCGTTCTAATCCATATTTTATTTGAATTTATAGTTTAGACTATGATATATTATTGGGAGTCGTTCTCAAATTTTTAGAACGCTCTGTATATGTTTCTGACTTTAAGAAAACTCATTTTTTAGGATAAAGTTCATGCATGAACCAAATAATTTATGATATAAGCAATCTTCCTCATTTCGTTGGATAAGCAAATTTTCCATCATCCAGAACCTTTTAAGGATATTTGTGAAAAGCGAGTGAGGAAAGAAAAAATACTTTCTAAAATAAGCTGACTTTTCGAATGTCAAGAATGTCATTACTCATGTGAAATGAATGATAAGTAATATTTCATTTACGCATTTTGGTTAAAAATAGTTGGGGCTTAGTAGTTACAGGCATGGCTCCAACTATCGGCCCACCTTTGCAATGATTTAGGTCCCATCTCATATTCGTTGTACTGATAAATCGTCCTGCCACATTTCATTAAAACATCAAAATGCATCAAGAGTAATTTCAAATTGTCAACAGAACAGTCAGGACTGCGCTTGACATTTCTATTTCAAGCAACTTGAAAATATTTGAAAAGGTTTTCCCTGGCTAACTCCGCCCTAATCTGGTTATAGGACTTCAGCTGGCACGTGCTAAATGACCCATACATTGCATCATTTTACCAAAAGGTGACCGCGGAGATCATTACCCAGGATTAAAGGATTAAGATGTGTTAGATGGTAGGCGTCAAAAATCACGTCTGGGTCTAAAAACTTACTTGTCAAAACTAAATTTATAGGCGTAAAAAGTGACTAACGATTGCTAATTTCGAACAATCATTATTCGAAATGAGAATGTGACCAGATGGACTGTCAGCTGGACAGTGTCCAGCTGAATGTGATATATCATTAAAACTATTTTTGCTTATCTTTCGTCTCTCAAATGCCAACCAATGCAAATATACACCAATTTTCAGTGTAACAAATAGCCAAGAAACGTTTTATATTGGAACAAATTTGCTTGATATTATTATGAAGATCTAAAATAACCTTTCTACTATATTAATGATTTATTTCAGCTAAAATATTGAAAATGTTTTATCTCAAACGATATCTAAAAGCATATTGTTCTAGTTCAATTTTTTTATTTATGAATTTTATTTATTTGATACATCCCTTTCATGCCGGTATGAGGGGTAATCCACAAAGGACACCCGGGCATGCATGGGGGGGGGGAGTGTTAATTGGTAGATTTCGGACAGGGGAGGGGGTTTAGTATTCCGGTCGTGCAGAAAAATGTCTTCAGATCACATATGGGGGGAGCTAGGAGGAAGTCCTTTGTGGATGGCCCCTGACAGTCTCAAGCTATAATTTGTTCCATATATTCCACTAAAGCAGATTTCACAATTACATCATATAGAAACACTCCAAATCCTAACGCTGCAATAAACCCATTGCTGATAGTGTAGAACTATCCTGTTTTTTATTTGAAATGCAGTTTCCCATTTTGCTTATTCTAATTTGTAAATGCTAGTACAATTACATTGATAGAGTTGATCTAGATGATGCAAAGTGTAGGATTTACAATTAAATTGGCAAAAACGTCATTGTTTTTTCGGGCTCGTACTAAATCGGGACAGATGCAAGAACTATTTTAATTATTAGTTTTATGCTTTTTTCTAGACTAATAATACATACAGTGTATGTTATGCACATGACACTACATGTATAGTTACCACTAATTGCATTGAAGAGGAGACACTAAATATATACTTGTAACATGTACAAGAACAGAGACATGCAGTTTACTTACAATATTTAAATTTCTATTAAATGCAATATTTATTTTCATTTAAGTAATTTCCAAATTGCATATTCAAGAGCGTTAAACAGTTAAATATCCTATCCTTTTTTAATTGTGAATTTTATATTAGGGCTACGTTTTCTCTTTATGTGCATCAATAGGTTCATACCCTTCAGTTTCAATCTTGCTCTTGAATTTTAAATAGCTCCTTTTCCGGTCAAAGTGTTTTACCTAAAGATATAATAAAAACGGGGAAACATTAATAATTGATTTATTTCTGAATGTTGCTATTGTTTAACTATATATATCTAGGACTATTATATATAATGGTCTGGGAAAAAAAAATTCACCATTTTTGGCAATCGACCAAGATGAAGGACAAAATACTAAATTACCCTTGCAAATGCAAAAAAATCTACATGTACTCACCCACTGACTTGGACAAGATACTTCATACTTCTTTCTAATATCAGAACACTTTGAGTTATCATCGTTATTGGCATCTAAGCATTCCCAATATCGATCCCTTGAATCCCAACATAGCTTCCTGTCTTCTTTATTAGGAAACGACATCTTATCTGATCAAAAATCTGTGAGAAAATTGAAATACATGTAGACGCATCAGCACAGATGTCAAACGAGAAAGTTAGCCACAGGCCACACTAGGCTGGAAACGCGCGTTTGGCTAGCCTCAAACAAGACTTTTAATTAAAAAAGAATTTTCGCACGAGATATTAATGTGAAAATTTTATAATTCTACAATTTAAGGGGGCTTTCAAAATTAAAGGTCATTCTCGCGCTTCAAAAAGGTCGCGTGCCGCATGCACGCGACCTTTTTGAAGCGCGAGAATCACCTTTAATTTTTATT
>JAQGCC010003564.1:0-15080 GCA_034698905.1 Xestoiulus laeticollis
CACAAAATGCTTTTAAAAACTGTACATTTTTTAATTTCTTAGAGGAAATCTACTTGTTCCTTCTTCCTTTAACAATTAACATTTCATAACGATCATTATAAGTTGCGGAAGTTCCTGAATCGTTCATTAATTATTTTTAACAAGGTACACACACCCTTAAGAAAGGTTTTTTTATGAAAGTTATCTAGCTAAATATATGCAAATGAGGTGTTTTTTTTATTTTTTAACAATGTCATTTTAAATGTTTCGCATGGCAGCCAATGCGAAGAGATAAAGAAGCTATTGTTGTGTTTTTATATAAATTTTGATATGAATTTGGTGAGGTGAGTCACCCTGTATAAATGCATAAATGCATAAAAGAAGGAGGAGAAGGTGGTACGAAGGACGAGCGTCATTATATCTTTATTAGGCACAGTGGGTCACGAACAATGAGGGGGAAGAACGAGGGTCCCACCCACAAAAACACACTGCTCGCTCTCAATGACAATTTAACCTCGTTTTTTGCGGGAAATTAGCCAAAATTTCGCTTCCTTTTGTGTGTATATTTAAGAAAATCTAGTGTAATGTAGTGTATTGTAGTGGGCTGTAGTGTACTGTAGTGTACTGTAGTGTACTACAACGAAATTTCACTACGATTTCCACATTTTTATGAAACATCAAAGAAATCATGTTTAAATCTTTCTGTGGCACCCTGTACGCACGCTATACAGGGTGAGCCAAAAGTCACTCTAGCCTAGTATTATGTATTTTTTATTTGAAAATAGTCCAATTTTAATGAGAATTTGATATAATATAAAGCCAATTTCGGAGTCACCCTGTACGCACACTATACAGGGTGAACCAAAAGTCACTCTAGCCTAGTATTATGTATTTTTTATTTGAAAATAGTCCAATTTTAATGAGAATTTGAGAATTTGTAAAGATAAGACTTTTAAGATAATTTCTGAGAATGTGCGCAGGAATTTCTAATGAAATTTTGAATTTTTTGAATTTTTCAACTGAAAAATGGTGAAATGTTAATGCAATGTGTATAATATAAAACCAATTTCGGAGTCACCCTGTACGCACCGTGTACAGGGTGAACCGCAAGTCAATTTTATAGATTTTTTTTTATTAAAAATGTGTACTTGTGTTTTCAAATGCTTTGGATGCAACTAGCTTAAACCCACCCTGTACCGTGTGTTTGTATAGGCGTACAGGGTGCATCGAAATGAGTTTTGTTGAAAAACGTGTTTGTGAAATGTAAAAAGCGTTGGTCAGTCTGTTGTTGTTTAAATTTGGGTCAGTCAGTTTTTGATTTGTTTGTTTTGTCCGCGTGTTTTACATCCTGTTTGTTCGTATCCTCGTTTGACCTTTCAATCTCATTTCTTATAATTAAAGCACTTTTTTTAAAACCTGTCTCTTTTCTGGTTTTATAAATTTAGGCTAACCGCTTTTTTTTAAAAAAAACTGTCTCTCGTTTCTCAGGTTTAATCAACTCAACTCGATTATAACATCCATTTAATAATCCAAACTTTTAAGAAATGGTTAAATTAATTAAAATTCTCAAAATTCTTTTCGAATAGTGTTTAAATTCGTGACTCATTTCGATGCACCCTGTACGCGTACACAAACACACGGTACAGGGTGGGCCTAAAGAAACTGTAGCCATAAACATTGACAACCTAAATTAAGTAAGCTTATCCATTTTTTTAAAAATCCATAAAGTTGACTTTTTGTTCACCCTGTAGACTGCGCGTACAGGGTGAGTACGAAATTCTTCTTATATACATTAACATCATATTTTCTTCAAAGTTTTTAGAAATTCCTGCAAATACTCTCATAAAATGAACAGAAAATAATCTTACGAGTGTTATTTTTTGAAAATCGTCCACTTTTTAGACAAAAATTCGTAAATTCTTCATAAAATTTGACTATTTTTCAATGAACAATAGATAAATTTAAGAGTAAAGTGACTTTTGGCTCACCCTGTAAACACCGCGTACAGGGTGACTCCGAAAGATTTAAATCGGAGTATCGATAACTACCATAAATATGGGAATCGTGTCAAAGTACACTACACTACATTTCACTGCACTACACAGGAAATACAATTTGATGTTTGGGAGCAAACAGTAGTTTATAAAAGTACATGTAGATAAAATGTGAATTAAGGTCGTAGCTTTTGTTCCACCTTTTTTTTATAAATCTGCGTTTATCTGATGACATTGGTTGGCGAATTAAGGTGCAGGGCTTTTAATCTGAATTGACCATCATCGAAGGATAAAAAGAACAATTGACAGAGGCTGGATTTCAAATGCAAAACTCACCTTTTTTTTTTTTTGTAAAACTAACAGCTGTTGAAAATGGCTGCTAATTAATGAACACTCGCAAAAACACGGTTTTAGAATTCTACGAGAACTAATGCGATGTTTTAAAAGATGTCGGAAATAACAGCGAGTGAAGTTAAAAGAAATTTATGCGTGTATTCAAAATGGGATTTTATAACCAAAATTACAATTTGAATTGCATGAATGATCACTCTGTCTAGCTAGTGCTTTAAAAAAAAAAAAAAATCATTTTTAGCTCAGGGTAGGCCTAAATAAAAAAAATGTTGGAATACTGCACAGTACTAAACTGAAATGGAACTCGGTTGAAAAAAAAAAAAAAAAAAAGGAATTTGGGGAAAAATTGGAAGTTCTGGGGAATAATGGAATTATCGTAGAAAAATAGAATTCGATGGAAAATGGAATTGGGGAAAAACGGAATTGTAGAAAGAAAGAAAGAAAAAAAAAAGAATTTGAGGAATAATGGAATTGGGGAAAAATGGAACTGAGAAAAGACGGAAATTGAGGAAAAATGGAATTGGGGAAAAACGAAATCGAAGAAAAATGGAATCGAGGAAAAACGGAACTGAGGAATAATATGGAATTGTATAAAGAAAAAAAAAAGGAATTTGAGGAATGATGGAATTAAGGAAAAACGGAACTGAGAAAAGATGGAATTATAGATAAAATAGGAAGGAGTTTGAGGAATGATGGAATTGAGGAAAAAGGAGAGATTTTCGTTTGTTTCTACTTTAACATTTGGTATTTTCTAAGATAAATTTGCCCAAATTGCCTTGCTTCGATTCAATAAAAAATGTTAATTCCGGTTTTAAGGTAATATTCAACAGCTTTTTTGTTTTGAATTGGCATTAAAAATAACAGTTTCTAATCAAAATTAAGTTTAATCGAAAATAAAGTTTAATCGAACATGGTTGAATAAAGGAAAGGCGTTTGTTTTTTCATTAGGGTTTGAAAATAATAATAACTTGTAAGCGCATAAGGTTGTTGTTACGAATAGGGGTGCTCAAACAGGTTTTAAATCGCTGTTTAGAGAGGGGGGGGGGTGTGACGAAAGTTAAGATGTATAGGTGAGTAAGCGTTTACTTACTTGCGGCCGCCAGGAGAGCTAGTCCTAGGATATTGCGATGCATGTTTTGAGGTGAATGAGTAGGTGACTTTTCTTCTCCCCTTTCTGCTTTTATATGCAGGAGCCCCGCCCACAAGCGGGAAAACCCACTCCAGCACGCTCTAGAAAGCGGACGAAACGCCTAGCTGCGATCTCATTGGCTCCAACCAAATAACACACATTCTTTTAGCCGCAAATCAGTTTAAAAAAATTACCAAAAATCATCAGTTTTACAAAAAACGATGCGAGGGACACCCTGTACTCGCCATTCATTAGGAGCATTAGGCTCCTCTCTTAATTTGGCTGCTAAGAGTACGAAAACGACGCCATCTTGGAGATGTTAGCACGGTTTTATAGCGGGCAAGATGACTGCCAACAAAGCCACACCCCTCTAAGCCGCCATCTTGTATACAATAACCTCTTCAAGATGGCGACGCTTCGAGGGGTGTCACTCTCGTAGGAGACAAAGCCGGGCTAATATCTTCAAGATGGCGTCATAATACGTGACTAAAATCTTCAGCACATTCATTCCTAATTAGCAGCCATGTATTACATCTTCAAGATGGCGGCTAAGAGTGGGTTAAGCTTCGTATCCTTGGCAATCCTCTTGTACGATAGAACACCGTTGCTAACAGCTTCAAGATGGCGGCGTCATCTCGTTAGAAAGTAAACTGGGCTAACGTCTTCAAGATGGCGTCACTTTCGTATTCTATGCTTATCGGCCATCTTGAAGATGTTAGCCCGCTGTTTGTAGCTTCCATACGAGATGCATGGTTGCTAAGGATACAAGATTGATGCCGCCATCTTGAAGATGTTAGCCCGCTGTTTATAGCTTCCATACGAGATGGCTGCTAAGGATACAAAATTGATGCCATCCTAAACCACCATCTTGAAGCTGTTAGAACGCTGTTTATGGTAAGAGATGGCGGCCGAGGATATGAAAGTGACGCCATCTTGAAGATGCTAGCCTAGTGTTTATCTGCCATACGAGATGGCTGCTAAGGATACAGTTGATGCCGCCATCTTGAAGCTGTTAGCAACGGTGTTTTATCGTACGAGGATGCACTTTCGCTCTACACTGTAGAGGGTTGATCACGTGTCGTGTGTCCGTCACGTGGTCCAATGACGTCACTGTAGGGGAATATTTGTACCGAATTTCCCCGAGTGTTTCCCAAACTTTCCAAGATGTGAATATTGAACAATTTGTATTTTTAACTAAAGTGTATTATTTATCGTTTGTCGTTTATCGTTTAACGTTATCGTGAGGTCGTTAAATGTGCAGTTCGTTAACATCATCATCGGAAATCCCGTTTTAATCCTCTTGTTGTATTTTATTTTCATTCGCTGCATTTTTTAATTGTTCAGTTTTTACAAAACAAAACAAACAAAAAAAAAGCAAAGGTGAAATCGTCAGTTCGTGTTTCCCTTTTTTTGTCCACTTCAATAAAAATTAAGTAGGCTGAAATCCATGCATAAAACACGTTTCCGGTCCAACGAGTCGGTCATCTTAAAGCTCTTAAAACTGCTCTTTTTTAAGACTGAAAATGAGCTTTTAGTGGGAAAGATAAATTAATAATCGAGTGACGTCACTGGACACGCGACACGTGATCAACCATCTAGTACGAAAGTACTTTTATCGTTTTCCAATACATGTACATGCACATGGAACTGAGGAAAAATTGGAATTTCATAAAAAAATGGAACTGGAGAAAAATTGGAATTCCGGGAAAAGAACGAAATTTAAAAAAAATGGAACTGAGGAAAAACGGAATTGAATACGATACGAAATCCAGGTTGTTTTTAGATATTACTCGTGTTCCTCGTCTCTCAAACGTGTTTTTTATTAAAAATTGATCGAAATTTTTCACAAAATCTGGTTTCTTCAAATCTAGGTCATAAATTTTAAAACGTACAGCTGAAAATCAAAATTTCAAAATTTGAAAAATGAAGTGTGTTTTTTAATTAAAAGTAAGGTTGATATGTTTAGGTAAATTGATGCAGAACTTAAAGAAACGTTTTCGTGAATTTCAATTGTTAAAAAAAAAGTGCGTTTTAGGAATCGGAAGTTCTTTGAAAATATACAAGATTTCGGAATTTTCTTTACAAATTTGAATAAATTGAAAATACAATGATTTTTTTTTAAAGCGTAGAATTTTTGTTCTTTTGTCTCAACACATTTTCAAATTAATTGATGATACTTAATTGACGTGCTATAAATCACGTAGAAGTCAACTTTAGGCGGCTGTGTTATTTTCTATAGCCTTTAATGCAGGCTTAAACATTAGCAAATGGAGCTCGTAGCGTTAACGTTCCATTTTTTTTTCTTCTCGAATTCCATTTATTCAATTCCATTTTTCCTCAGTTCCATTTTTTTTAAATTTCATTCTTTTCTCGGAATTCCATTTTTTCTTCAATTCCATTTTCTGAAATTCCAATTTTTCTCGAATTCCGTTTGTTCAATTCCATTTTTCCTCAGTTCCGTTTTTTAAAATTTCGTTCTTTTCTCGGAATTCCATTTGCCCTCGAGTTCCATTTTCTCCAATTCCAAAATTTTTCTAGGAATTCCAATTTTTCTTCAGTTCCATTTTCTTAATTAATCCCAAATTTTTATTCTCGAATTCCATTTTTCCTCAGTTCCAATTTGCACGAAACGAACAAGTGGGCATGTCCGTTTCAACCGGAAGTGATTATGAATCTGTCGTTTAACCCTCGTTATTATAACAAAAAGTTCCGCTTTCCGATTGGCCGCTTAAGTTAAATTAACCGCAATTCGTAACGACAATACAAAATACAAATAATAATAATAATAATAATAATCGGAGGATAATAATAAGAACGTTAATAAAGGAATCCAAATGAAATTAAAGTTGAATGAAAAAGCATCGAAGCATCGAAAGTATTAAAGAGAGCATTAAGGACACGCCTTTTACAACCCTTTAAATCTTAACTCACCCTGCACTTAATCCCTGATTAAAATTAAACACTTCCTTTACGACAAAGCCATGATTTAGGCCTTCTACTCCGTCCGTCCGTCCGTTCGTTATATCGAGAGCCTTGATTTGTACGCTAATGCCATTATGACAACACGTGTAAATATTTAGCTATAAATTTGCTAAAATTCGTCCGTGGCCTTAATTAATACGTTTCTCCCTAAGGGGATTCCCCGTCGTTTTCTAAGAAATTTGCCACCTGAAGCATATATGATATTTTATGTGAGCATTGGGATGCTATCAGCTAACAACGACCTCATTTTAGAGGTCCTGAGGAATTTCGGCCCTTTTAGAATATTTAAGGACCTTTAATGACCCTATTTTCATATAACCCAAAAACTTGTTTTTTTTGCAAATGGTGATTTGCGGGTGTTGACTTTTTGAAACGCGTCAAAAACTAGGTTTTTTTCAAATAACAAAAGATGCATTGTGTTGAATTGTGTTTTCTATTCTTGTCTTTTGTCAGAAACGAGTTCAAAAAAATAGGTTTTTCAAAACCCTAAATTCCAGTTGTGCTTTCGCTTTCCACCATCCGTGTACATATATATGGGTAAAATTACTTAAGGGCCCTTTCGTACATGGGGCCCTGGGCTTTTTTTGCTGTCAGATGTTATCACGAGTCGAGTTTCGGCTCATTTTTAAAATCTTAAGATAAAATCTTGAAAGCAGGCAAACTTTCTCCAGGAAAATGGGGAGCGAGAGCTAAATTTGGCCAGTTTTCAAGGACTCTTAATTTACAGTTAGCTATAGCCAAGGGCCCTAAGATCGAGACGGCGCCAGGGGCCTCATGCAATTACTGACCTCGGTTCTTGATGACAACATTAACCAGTGCGATTAGGAAAATACACACTTTTCAACTTTCTAAAACCATTTTCAATGACCCTCTTGACGTATGAAAATTAGCTCTCGACATAACCGACGCGTGTCCCATCCCCTTGGCGTTCGTTATATCGAGAGCCGATTTAATACACGTACAATTGAAGCGAATTTTAGATAAACAGATGTTGGCGAAAAATCGAACCGGTCATCCCTAGTTCATCAATTCTACCGTTGCCATGGTGATTATCTTGAGTTCAAGCGTTGCCATGGCTTTTTTCTCCTTCTGCTCTGGGGTTGCCATGGTTTACAAGGCTGGTTTTATTTTTTTCTACCGTTGCCATGGTGATTGTCTTCAGTTCCATGGTTGCCATGGTGATTGTCTTCAGTTCCATGGTTGCCATGGTGATTGTCTTCAGTTCCATGGTTGCCATGGCTCGTTCTATTCTTTTCTACCGTTGCCATGGCTCGTTCTATTCTTTTCTACCGTTGCCATGGCCTTTTCTCATTCTGTTCTACGGTTGCCATGGTGATTGTCTTCAGTTCCATGGTTGCCATGGCTTTTTTCTCCTTCTTTTTCTACGGTTGCCATGGTGATTACCTCTAGATCCATCGTTGCCGCGGTCATTTTTAAACGCGTGAAATGAATGTAAACAGTCACTTTTTCTTCAT
Source organism: Xestoiulus laeticollis (assembly GCA_034698905.1). Lineage (NCBI taxonomy): Eukaryota > Metazoa > Arthropoda > Diplopoda > Julida > Julidae > Xestoiulus > Xestoiulus laeticollis. The sequence goes on from JAQGCC010003564.1 coordinate 7,911, forward strand.
TTTTTGCATTTCGTGTTTTTTTTTTTTTAAAAAAAACAAGTAAATTGTCTGGGAGGCGCTTCTCTTTTTAAAATACATACATGTGTGTAGTATTTCTTGGAAGTACTTTAGCGGACTCCACCCGAATGTAGCGCCTGACCCATTAATTTGGGGACTAACCTTAAGCCTTATAATACACGTACGTGTGGTACCATTCGGTACCTTGTTTCCGACCGGTTTAATCGCATGCATGCATCCAGACGTAATAAAACGCCTTTTTTTATGTTTGTGGTAACGTTTATCATTATGAAAAATGCAGCTCACGCTTTGCAGTTGTTTCATCAGCTGTTTCATCCGTCACCGTTTTTCAAACGGTACCAATTTTGAATTTTTTTTTTTTTAAAAAGTCCACTCTCACAAAACTCCATCTTTGGCACATACAGGAAACCCAAATAGGAAATGCTAGGCGAAGGCCACAAGCATCTCAAATTAATGCTAGACCTTGAAATTTAAATTACTAATAATAAAAACACGTCCAATAACGTTGAAGACAAAAAAAAAAAACACACCTTGCTTTAGCTCCACAAATAATCAAATCGAGTGTATTCATTGAAGATGACAAAATGAATACACTCGATGCCAAAACCTAATGCGCATGTAGGTCACAAGTACAGTCTCCTCTCCACATAACGAACGCCGCGGTGATGGGACACGCGTTCGTTATATCGAGAGCTGTTTTTACACGTTTTTTCCGCTGGCTTTTTATGACGCCGATCAGTTTTTAGCGACTGAAATGACATGTTCCATGGTTGCCATGACTGATACAAGGTTGCCATTGTTGCGTTCCATGGTTGCCATGGCCGTTCTACGGTTGCCATGACTTCCATAGTTGCCATGACTGTTATATGGTTGCGTCTTTCGTGATTTTTCTGACACATGGCAGTGTTTAGTCCCATTTACAACCCCCTTAAATCCTCAAATAAGCATTAGATTGTTTTAATATACAGTAGAAAATGTGTGTTTTCAACTAAAATTGTTTTTTTTTTTCAATCCAATTCCGTGACAAGTGCACTTACTAGATCTAATCTGAAGCCAATGACCTTTTCGTACAATTTCGGATGAACTCAACTTAGAGAAATAATGCACGTGGCGATTTCTGCTAGTGCATATTTTTGAATGTTTCATTTCTAGCAGTCTGCAGGGTTGAACAGCACGCTATTGATTTGAACAACAATGGTTCGAAGGAGGGACCAAATAAAAGGAGGCCAAATTGGGAAAAAAAAAAAAAAACATGAACCCGGATTAGAAATGGCGACGAATGACCTTCGAAAATAGGGACAACAAACATTTTTGGGACAACTTGGATTTTGTCTCTCAAAACGTTGTAAAATAACTATATTTTGACCCATTTCACTCTCATTCATATATTTTGAAGTTTTCAAATTCAATTTTTCGCCATTATGTTTTTTTTTGTAATTATTAATCACTATTTCTGTCCATCTTTACGTACTATTTATCCCCAGTTTGTTTTCCGTATAATCATCGCACGATGGCAACCGTGGAACAGCCATGACTACCATGGAACATTCATAGCTACCATGGAATAGTCATGGCAACGATGGAACAGTCATGGCTACCATGGAACAGTCATGGTAACCATGGAACACTCATGGCTACCATGGAACAGAGATGGCAACCGTGGAACAGTGTTTCGTACCTGACGACCTGCAGTATACGTGTTGATCACTGAAACAGGCTTCACATCCAACGTTTTATCGTCAGTCTTGCATGATCATGATCAGAAAATAATCAGGATTCAAGCACGGTTTGAACGTGACGTTTTGTAGTCACGCTCATGCAAGACTGCGGACAAAACGTCTAGTTTTGCAATCGATTTCAGCTGCATGTCCATGTGTATAGGTTGAACCAAATCCATTCCGTGACTTTTTTATATTAAAACATAAAAAAGGCGTTTCTCGTTTTTACTCATAATTTTCAAATAAACAATTGACAAAAATTGTATTTTCTCGTAATTTCCGCTCGTTTTTCCACTGAAATGTTTAATGATGACTGCTTTTGAAAATGTTGAAAAGTAGGCTAAGTTTTACGTGTGCAATTTAACGAGGAATTATTTGTACAAAAATCCCTTTTTCCCACTTTTTTTTTCCCAGTTTGTTGCGTCCAGTTCACCCGAAACGAAGAAAGAAGAATATTGAGGTCAAGGTTTTCAAAAAAAAAGTTTTAGTAAAAATAAAAAAAATTGCATTAAAAAAACTTTAAAAAATGTTTGTGTGTGTTTTTGGGACGCGCCCTACTGACCTCTCCTTTTTTATTGCTCCACATTGACCCAGAGTGTCTTTTCTGCCACTTCCGGTTCTGAGTCATCTTCGTCTGTCTCGAGGTCACAGAAAAACGCCTCTTTTACCTCAAACATCCCACAATGCACCTCGTTTTATTACACCTCCGTGTTTACATGTGTATATAAGGAAGAGGTGACATTTGGACACTTCCGGTTGGAAATTTAGGACGACGATTTACATAAAACTAACTGTATAAAATTAACGTTTCAAAATTAGCTTTTCTATTATAAGCAGCGCCATCTATTGGGGAGCCTTTGAGTAAGGGCTTTTTTCCTCTTAAGGCGATGGCATAGACTGGCAGCGCCATCTATCGTGGGTCTTAGTAAAGTTTAGGGTCCTTTGAGCAAGGGCCTTTTTTCCTCTAAAGGCAAGACCCTAGTCTGGCAGCGCCATCTATTGTGGGTATTAGTAAAGTGTAGGGTCCTTTGACTAAGGATCTTTTTTGCCCTTAAGGCGAGACCCTAGACTGGCAGCGCCATCTATCGTGGCTCTTAGTAAAGTTTAAGGTCCTTTGAGTAAGGGCCTTTTTTCCTGTTAAGGCAAGACCCTAGCCTGGCAGCGCCATCTATCGTTGGTTTTAGTAAAGTGTAGGTTCCTTTGAGCCAGGGCCTTTTTTCCTCTTTAGGCGAGACCTTAGTCTGGCAGCGCCATCTATCGTTGGTTTTAGTAAAGTGTAGGGTCCTTTGAGTAAGGATCTTTTTTGCCCTTAAGGCGAGACCCTAGACTGGCAGCGCCATCTATTGTGGGTATTAGTAAAGTGCAGGGTATCCTTTGAGTAGCAATTAAGGTCCTTTGGGTAAGGGTCCTTACTCAAAGGTCACGTTAGCAGATAAACTGAGTAGGAAATCAATGATTTTTAATACAAGAAACCATTTTTTTTTATTTCTAATATTTTTATAAAAAATAAAACATTTTTGGTTTTCTGAAGTCAAAGGTCACTTCCGGTTGTTTAGCACATGCGCTGTTCGCAGGTGAAATCCGGGGGCGTGGCACAGGAGCACGTGGTGCAGGAAAGGGGCGTGGTCAGTGAGAACCCCAAGGGGTAATGGCGGCCGGCGAAAGTGCAGCCATCTGGTGAGCAAAAGAAAAAACAAGTTGCAATTGAGGGTGTATTAAGGTTTCATATAGGATAAGGACCCAATTAAAGGGCTTAAAAGAGGTTAAAGGGTTAAGGCTGTACTAAACACCACATTAATTACTATGGGTAAAAATCTCTTGTCGAACCCAGCGTATTTTCTAATTAAAATTCTGGGGAAAAAAATTGGTATAAATTGTGTTTTAATTGAACTAGGGCACAGAGATCGTGTTTTTTTTTTTTGTTTTTTTTTTATGAAAATGTCTTGTTAATTTTTAAAATTAATAATTAAGATATTTCGTTAAATTTTGCGGGTGTTTAGCATGGTCTTGGCTGCCACCTGGTGTCAGCTACCTGCAATTTATGGTCGCGTTTAGAAAATGTATCGCTTACTCGCTTAATATTAAAGATTAATTAATATAAATGTATGTGTGCCCTTAGCTGGATAAATAATTCATGATTTAAAATTAAAATACACATTTTAACTGGTAGAATTAATGTGCTGCTGATCTCGTAACAAAATTCAAATTCCGAAAAAAAAAACCGCCTGGTGGCAACGAAGACAATTAGCCACGTGAGATTTATTAAATTTAAGATTTAAGGACTATTTTAATAATAAAAAACATGGTCTCTATGCCCTAGATTTATGATAACAGGATTTTTACCAATTTTTTCCCCCGCAGAATTTAAATTAGAAAATGCGCTGGGCTCGTCAAGAAATGAACCCATATATATGAAAAGGGGTGTTTAGTTCATCCTTAAGGGTCACCTAAAGCCAAAAAAGCGGTTTTATGAAACGGTAGACGAAAAGGTAACGAGTGAATTTAAAAAGGTCCTAAAGGGTATTAATGGGTTGAGTCTGATAAGGACCTTTCGTGGGTTTGAGGACCTAAAAGGGTTTAAAAATTCATAGTTTAATAGACAAAGGAAAAAAAAAAATAGACTAAAAGAGATAAAAAGTCAATTGAAAAAGCCCTAAGAATGCGGATTAAGGGCTAAAATGGCCCCAAGGGGGATTAGAAGGGCCGAAAAGTAGTATTAATTCATACTTTTGGTATTGTCTCCTGCGGGTGGTTCTCCTACTTTTTGTCCAGCTGAAAAAAATAACGAACCGTTTAGTCGAGTTACAAAAAGGCCCGTTGAGTTTAGGGCCCATTAGCAAATGGTAAGGACCCGTACGACCCTTACGGGGCCAGCGGGTTGAGACTCACGGCATATCCAGTCGATGGGACAGCAAGTGTCCTGGTGGTAGACGGGGATGCATCCGTCGTCCAATTGGATCCTGTTCTCCAGATAGCAGGAATCGACCTTCTTGCATCCGGGGCCTTTGGGGCCCTTGAAGTTAGGGCCGCAAATGCAGGTGGCGCAAGCGTCGTCGTCAAACTCCATGTGTTCGCCCATGACATAGCTGCTGTTTCCCCATCGACAAGCTACGAGGCAAAGATACAATGAGCACGTCGACACGAGGCCCGAGGCCCCTCGGCCCCTAGGCACGACTTAAGGTGAACACTTACCGATCTCGTCGAGTTCCTTCGAAGGCGCTGCGGAAATAAAAAAAACGATAAATTCAGCCAAGAGGAGGCCCTTTTCGTCGACCGTCACAAAAAGAACAGCTCTACTTACGGCACAGCACTTTCTTGGCGCAGCATTGATTGCCGCCCTGGCCGTAGATGGAGCGACAGGAAGGATCAGAGACCTCTCTTGACCATTCCGGACATTCCGTGTGGACGCAATGGACCCCTGGCTTACCCGTGGGGTTGGAGGCCCCGCTCTCGCAGGTGCACGTGCGGCAGTCGCTGGAGTGTTGGACGGTGGAACCCACGGCGAAGGAACGGCCTCCGTAGCGGCAACCTAGGGGCGTTGACGACAAGGGCCCAACGTCAGTTTCTGAAGGCCCTGAAAGCCGGCGAACACCAGTCTCTCTTTCCGGGGATAGGGCCCAAGTCCAAATGAAAGGGGATTTCCCACTTTTCATAGCAAGAGGGTCTCAAGAGCACTCGGCCACCTGTTCAGAACCAGTTTTTCCAGTTTTACCTCCTCAAAACCGGTTTTTCCTGTTTTTCTGTTATCTGATTGCTGTGTTTGAACAGTTTGAAAGAAGGGAAATTCCCCTAATGAGCCTCTCCTCTGCGCAAACACTGCTGGATCGGTGGGTCGTATGCTTACTATGACTCACTGGCATGAATCCATTCTTTTTAATTCTACAGAGTCGTTCAAAAAGAGTAAAAAAAAGATGGTCCACGCCTTGTTAGTGGTGCCACCAAATGGCGATATTTTGAAAAATTCGCAGTTCTTTACTCTTTTTGACGTTGATTTGACTGGAGTTGAGTAACCTAGTCATTATGACCAAGTCGTTGAAAGCGAGAATAGTGATTCTGTACTCGGTAGCTCGCTAACGATCCAACACTATAAGTTTTCAGTTCACGAGTCAAAAGACTCGTCTGAACTGAATCTTCATGAATGAAAATTCGAGAACGAGATTTCAATTCACGAATTTCATATAATTTTTTTTTGATTGATTCTCGTTTTCGGATCTAGTGACAATTAATGGGACATTAAACTTACATGTACGTGTACTGAATAGCGTGTGAAATTGTGACTTATGAGCTTTAAATCGATTGACCAATGACCGCCTGTATTCAGTGACCGAATTCTGTCATTTTTTTTTTGTATTTTTTTCGCTTACATTTACTAGATACCGTACTTTTAATAGTTATTAACCCTTTTATGGTTATTGAACGAAATGAATCAAATGAACGATGTCTCTTTTATCTGATTCTTATCGGATGAACCGATTCACCCAAAGGAACGAGAGTGACCAACCCTAATTCCATCTTTATAGTGGATGGTTCGGAGTAACGGTACATGCGCGCTCGAATAAAAATTTGTACAAATTTTGGCCGGATGAAATTTAGCGGTAACGATTAAAACTCAGACTGGGACTCGCTTAAATATTTTTTTGTGTGGGTCCTTCGATAAAACCGACGGAAAGAGGCTCGTGTTCGCAGAAGAACCTTTCAGATGTTCGCGGAAAAGACGTTCGTAAAACGGAACCAACCTGTGTCGCTCGGGGCAGTCGCTGCTAAACGAGGATTTGAGAATTGAGAAAACGTAAGCGATCGAAAACGATGCAGACGATAATTTTAAAAAAAATGTTTCTTAAACTTGACTTACGGCAGTTGAATCGGGACGGACAACACGCGGCGGCGCTGTCGTACACGGGTACGCATTCCTTCTCCTCGTAGTGGGACCAAAGCCTCCAAGGGCACTTATGATTCTCACATCCTTTTTCTGAAAATAAATTCGTTTTTGTAGTGTTTTGATAAACATCTGATCTCTAACAAACCCCAGTCTCCAATAAACCCCTCATCGTTCACGAGTGTAATTTCTAATGGTTAGTCTCCCAAAAAAAAAAGGCTGCCCCTTGATGATTGCAAACCCTGCTATAACTACGACGCTATGCTGCGATGCCTGTTTGCATGTCGTAAGGGACAAGGGCAAGTTCATAATGTCCAGTCCAACTTTTTCATGTGATTCCTCAGGGGATTTTAGCTAAATATTACTTAAAATAATGTCTTAAAATCACATAACTGCTTTAAAGCTGTCTTATATAAATTGTTTTTATAACTGCTATCTTAAGGGGGCTTTCAACCATACCCTTTCCAATGGAGAATTCTTCCGTAGACATTCACGTAGTCTGTGTAGCTCCAAATAAACCGAAACTTTTATACAAAGTAGTTTACAATGTTAGGTAGT
>JAQGCC010003565.1:0-15079 GCA_034698905.1 Xestoiulus laeticollis
CTGATATTGTTAGATTTTATCTATGCGTTCATTTTTTTTAAGGAAACCCAAATTATAAATTTTTAGCTGTAACACTTAGGAGATAATGTAAAATTAGGAAAAAGTAGAAAATGCTCTGTTTGTATGAAATCAACTGTTTTCATCTTTTTTGCAATTATTTAAAGTTGTAATAATGTTTTTTAAGAAAACAGGGAAACGCTAATGGTAGCTACGCTGCAGTGCAGTGCTGCACTGCAGAGAAGCGATCTACATGAAATGTAGCATAAGCTGCTGCATTTCATGTAGACTTATGCGCACTTACGTGGTGAAGGAGCATATTGTAACAAATTTTATAAATGCCAATAAACGGAAAACAGCTCATTTCATACCAACAGTCCATTCTCTTTCTGTTCCGAATTTGACATTGTGCTACGGCTAAAAAGTTATAATTCGGGTTTCTGTGAAAAATGGCCGTATGTAAAATTCATGATTTTTAAATGCTTTTAATTGTCCTTTAAAAAGTACAGTAGGCATATCTGGGTTAGCTGCTATAACAAAATTTTCCAATCTAAAGCGGTGTCGAATCTTTTTGGGGGTTATAGACTTTTTGTTCACCCGGTACATTACAGTTAATTGTATATGTTATTCATGTGCATCATACATTATAAATTTAAAAAAATGAATTTATCTAAACGTTATATTCTGCGACTTAAATCACCATTCTGGTAAAATTATTTTTCAGGTCAACTTAATCCATGTGACAGAACTTGTGTTAAAGGAGCCCAACCAAGATTATGTCAGTACAACTGGACCATCGAACATTTTGTTTCTTTAAGTGTAGATTGTAATAGGTGCCCATATGAAATTGCTGACTGCTTTAGAGTGGGATGTGTTCCCATTAATGGGGTGCAGAGAATGATCACAGTCATCAATAGACAGTTGCCAGGACCCCCTATTAATGTAAGAATCTGACATGAATGATTTTATTGTTAACTAGATTAACGTTTACATAGAATCGATGTCTAATATATGAAATGCAGAATTTTCTTCTATGTACTCCACTAATAACAAGACATGTTTAATTCTTCAGGTTTGCCAAGGTGACAAAGTTGTTGTGAATATCAAAAACCTTGCTGGAGCTGAGGTCACCTCCATACATTGGCACGGCCTCAACCAAGTGGGAACACCTTACATGGATGGTGTTCCATTTGTTACTCAATGTCCAATTCTTCCATTTAACTCTTTCCGTTACAGCTTTGTTGCTGCTGACATTGGGACTTACTTTTACCACAGTCACATTGGCTTTCAGAGAACTGATGGTGTCAATGGCATGATCGTAGTTAGACAACCAAAGGAAAATGACCCAAACAGATTGACATACGATTTCGATTTATTTAGTCATCAGATTATGCTCCAAGATTGGATCAACAAGACAGGGGAGCAAATGTACAGAACATTTTACCATAGTTTAGATGATTATGCAAATTATTTGTCCATCTTGGTTAATGGCAGAGGCAGGTTGATGGCATTTCGCAATGTTTCAGCAAGGACTACCCATTACACCCCTTACTCATCCTTCATCGTGAAGAAGGGTTTACGATACAGGTTTCGAGTCTGCAGCAATGCCAACTGGATTTGTCCCATGGAAATATCAGTTGTAGATCATAACCTGACAGTGATCGGCACCGATGGAGATTTGGTGAAACCCGTTGTGGTCAAATCGATTGTTATTAATCCTGGAGAACGCTTTGACTTTGTCATTAATGCTGTTCAGCCCATTGGCACTTACTGGATGTTGTTTCGTGGACTTATGCGGTGTGAAGTCATGAAAGCAGTGGGGAGGGCTATATTGAAATACGAAACTGCGGGAGACGTGGAACCATCTGAACCCTTGTTCAGTAGTCCTGGTCTGGTAAAAGTATTTGCTATTTAATTCTTGGGTAGGTTGTAAGTTATAAGATGAACACAAGTGCCTTTTCCAAAAAAAAATTGCACTACATACATTACTATTAAGATGACCAACAAGGTTGGCTTAAGCTCGTGGCACACTAGACGCACTTTACCTCAAAAAGGACGAAAACGCACGAATTTGAAAATCGCACTGCCATGTGGTAGCCTGTGCGTTTCCATGCGTCATCGTCTGCTGTTTTTTCTTGGCTGGCCAAACATACAATGCACGTTTTGGAAGGAAAAAAAATGTCAGCTATTCCTACGAAGGTATGTAAACAAACATCAACATATTTTATATAGGAGCGCCATACCTTTTCTGTGTGTGTGGTGTGTGCTGTCCGTGTAGTGTGTATTGGCACCAAATTGCGTGTGGTGGACACCAGATGTCACCATTAGCGCCATTGATGCACAGTGCGTCTAGTGTGTAGCGGGCTTTAGTGGTTATGCATAGCTCCTTGAACTCGGACCCGGGTTCAAACCCCAGTCAGCTATCCTGGTTGTGGTTTTTTGTGGTTTCCCAAAACCTTCCTTAATCGCCCATATAGGCACATATAGGCCCCCTAGCACATGGCATGCTACATGCTGACTGCAGGGTAAGGAATTGAATTGCAGATGAGAATACAGTGCAATATCAAATTTCAAAGTGTTATCGACACAGGTCATGCAAGCTCAGTGGTTGCATGAGACTAATGGGTTTCACTTCCTGTGCAACCTTTTATTGCTCTCTTTCCCTCTTTTGGCCAAGTTCACCACAGTATAAGAACCAGTATGTGCACTAGAGGCATTTAATTTTGGGTGCTGAATGCTTAGCAATGCAGCCTGCTGATCGAGTAGGAAACTAAAGCATCACGCACTGTTATTTAAAAATTCTATTCTATTTCTATCAAATCCATTATCAACGATAATTGAATAAATTTAAATATTAGAAAATATCTCCAAAGATAAAAAGGTATTGTATTACTTGTAATTGAAAATTTAAATAATATTTGTTTTACATTTAATTATAAATCCTCGAACAATGCTTTTTGCATTGAAATCAATGGCCACGCATGCACACTATATGTGTTGGTCGAATTTCATTGAATTTTCTGCTACTTAGTAGCTATGGTGTACTGAGAGCGGGGACCACCCTAACTTCATAGGTGTCGACCAGAGCTGCATATTCTGGTTTACCTTTTACAGTAAGTTCACTTTTATCCTCTGGTGATGTAGTCTCACAGAAACAAACAGCTAACCCCAGGTTAGTAAACTTTAGAGTTTTGCCTTAGTGCAACAGGCCCTAAGTGTTCTAACATCTTAACTATATTGATGATTTTGGCAACAAGGTTGGAGAGAGAGGTGTGATTAATTCCTATTAGATTGAGACTCAAAAGTTTAAGAACCTTCGAGAAATATTCGTGGATCTAAACCGTTTGGTGTGATTCCATTAACAATTGTTGTATGAAATGTAACTTTTCTCTTTTACAGATCTTAAATCCAGTCAATGACCCATTTAACACCAGCAGTAGCATTAGTCTGTTTCAACTGAAAAGCCAATCGCTTCCAGATAATTCAATCAAAAGACAACAACCTGATGTAAAATTTTTCATCCCATTTAATCTTTATCCCAATAAAAACCCTGAATTTTCAGCTGATAATGCATTACTACCAATGGTTAACTCAAGGGCATTTTTGCCACCTCCATCACCATTGTTGTCTGACTTTCCAAAAATACCAAAAAAATTTCTGTGTTCTGACACACGAAATTGTTCTGCCGAATTTTGCCATTGCACCTACATCTTGAAAGTTCAAATTGGATGGGTTGTGGAAGTCTTTTTGATAGATGAAGGTAAATGCCACAAGGACACATCTTTTCAAAATCAGTCTAGTTTTTATTTAACATGCAACCATTTCTAATATTTATACATTTTCTTTTGATTTTTGAAGGACCTACAAATCAATTAGGTGTTAATCATCCTTGGCATCTACATGGGTTCCATTTCAATGTCATTGGTGGAAGTTTGATGGCTATGAACAATACAGTAGCAAACATCAAAAAGATGGATGCTGAAGGAAAAATCAAAAGGAATTTTGATTATCCTGTGCGGAAAGATACTGTTACGGTTCCTCATGGTGGATACACTATTATTCGATTCTATGCAAATAATCCAGGTATATTATTTCTATAATAACATGAAAATCCACAAGAAATAAAAAATGAACTTATGAAGGATCATCATACTGAGTATAACAATAATATGCATTGTACTCTTCTTATAGGGTTTTGGGCTTGTCATTGTCACATCGAACTGCACACTGAAACTGGAATGTTGTTTGTTTTTCATGTTGGGGAATGGAATGGATTTCCCAAACCACCGATTGATTTCCCAACCTGCGGAGATTTTCCAAAAGCACGTTAATTGGCAAACCATCGTTGAAATATATTTAAAAATAACTAATATTTAGGAACTAAAATGTCATAATAATGTTATTAGAGAGTTCTGAATGATATGATTGTAGTATGAAAAATAATCTATTTGCAAATAAATATACCGAATTATGATGTCATTTTGCTTATAGCATATAACATTTTTTTTCAGTGAATGAAAGGAAAAATGTAATTGATTTATCAGTAACTTTTTAATTAAACTGCAATGGCATTGGCATATCATGCTTAAATCTGAAAATGGTACTTTTATTTATTAGTACTCAAACACTCAAAACACTCAAAAAAACACTCAAAAACTTGCAAATGAAGCTATAGATATTTTAAAAGAAATCAGTAAAACGATGTTAATCTATACAAATATACATGTACAGGGTGGACCAAAAGTCAGTCCCACCCCACTTTTACCCCCTAAATCTTATAATTATGCTAATTCGGTTCATGTAGTTAAAAATGAGGTCATGTGTGGTCATATATCCACTTCTATTATTAGATTTTACCTACGACAATTTTTTAATGGAATCTGAAATTAGGAAAGTCATTGGCAATTATTTAAAGTTGTTACAATGCTTTTATACGAACAGTGGGAAGCGCAAATGGTAGATACGTTTCGATTCAATAAGATCTTTCAGCATAAATACCTGGAGAATTTTTTCTATTGTTTTTTGGGGTTTTTATTTGTGAGAAAAACCCGGGATCAACCAAAAATCCTGAGACATACCTGGGGCAACCAAAATGAAACGAACAAAGGGGAAAAAATTCTTCTGGTATATATATCTCATATCTTACGGAGGTCGGTTTATATCTAAAAATACAAGCCTCCCTCCCGTGCGACATACATGTACAGTGAAACCTGTCTACATTGAACACCCATGGGAGCAGGCAAAAGTGTTCACATTAGACAGGTGTTCATTGTATGGAGGTTTGCAATGAAAAGACAATATCCAATGAACTATGTTTATTGTACATCCTTACTTGATTTAATCGAAGAAATGCATCCCACAGAAACACCAAATTCTTTTGCAATGTGTTTCCGTGATAAAATCGCCGGAAGTAAAATATAATAACATCATTGGATAGAGAATACTTGAGGCTTTAATACTTAGTAAACCTAGAATTTCCCCGGTTTTTTTATCAAAACCAATACTTATATTAGCACGCATTAACAAAATTTTCATAACTATAAGATTTGTAAAAATGAAAGTGATGTGGCACTGACTTTTGGTCCGCCCTGTAGGCCTATATGTAAAACACATATGAAAATGCTTACAAAATTAATTATTTAACAACATATTACATGTACTATCAACTTTTGTGCTAGCTATATATTTTTCAATTATGTTCAATGGCTTATAAAGGCAAATCAAGAATATAATGCAAAACAAGTTCTTACTTGTTACCATTGCAGGCAAATGCTCTAATATTCAAGTATAACAATTATCACAATTACAGGGAATTCTCAAATAACATAATGAGTACATAATAATGTTGTGTTAAAATAACATTTAAATAGCTTTGAGTGTTTCTGACCTTCAGAAACTCCATCTACTGATTACACTTTCTTATTTGCAAGCCCTATATGCATGTGCCATATACAATTTTTTAGATTATTTGTTGTTCATCTAAACGTTTTTGGCATGTGGATTACTAGAATTCTAACCAAGGTTAGCCGTATTGTTGTTTTGGCAACATTTTTTTTTATCCTCACACTTGTTTAGAAAACCATGAAACTTATAATAAAAAATGAATTAACTATTTAAATTGGAAACTGTTGGACGTTTTTTATTTTCACAAATATTAATATTTGATACCTATAGCAATAACGAAATTGAAGTTTTAGAAAAAATAAACTCTTAGCAAATAATCATAAAAAATATGACGTTCCCTTTATACTCTACAAGTATGTCCAAAAAAATATTAAGGTATAGTGTCAACAGGCAAAAGCATTGACACTTGATAAGCTCTTGAATGAATTCATTTAGAAAATACAGAGCTATTATAAGCAAGCTATCATGTGAAAGCTTATAAATATACCAGTTTTCCTTTACCACGTGTCATTTCCCATGCAGCTGCATGTTATAAAAATGAATTCAAATTATAAAGAATTATCATTCGTTTTAATATACTTCATTGAATTTGAAGAACACCGTCATAGCATTTCATTAATTATTAATTGTGTAATTGCGTGATGGGTTTTTCCATACCAGTACTTTGTATTCCTTGCATGTGTCTAGCAGAAATGTTAATGAACTTACCTTTAATACAAAACTTGCATTGTACAACAATGGCATTACATGTATGATGTATGTATCAGAATGCACATATATTTGCAATTATATTTCTTTCTACCGTACACACTAAAAACGTTGGGTTAAAATTCAACCCAATATTGAGTGCTGGACATAACAACATTGGTTTAACATTGGGTTGAATTTAAATGTAACCACCAAATGTTAGGTTAAAGCTGCCCAACGTTGGGTCATAGTTATTAACCCAGTTTTTGGTTAAAATATGTCCAGAATTGGGTAAATATGAGGTTTGTGTTATTTATAATCAACTCATAATTGAGTAACTCTATTATAAAAACACAAACCTCACATTTACCCAATTCTGGGCATATTTTAACCAAAAACCTGTGTTAATAACTGTGACCCAACGTTGGGTAGATTTAACCCAACACTTGGTTGTTATACTTAAATTCAACCCAATGTTAACCCAATATTGGTATTTCCATAACACTCAATATTGGATTGAATTTTAACACAAAGTTTTTAGTGTGTATAATGTTTAATTTCTTAATGATTTTCTTTTAGATTTTTTGCTTTACTAACTTTTACATTGCAGTATCGTTTACTATTAAATGTACTTTAAAGTTTTCCTATTAGATGCCCTACCACGAAATTACAAATTATTTGAAACACATGTTACAAAAATTAACTTTCGTTTGGGATGACAAAATTTCAAATACGATACACATGAATATGTAAACATCCTAATAAAATATATTACTTTTATTTCTTAATGTAAACTCCCAGGTTTGCAATTTTATTTTTAAAAAAACTTAAAAGTAATCAACAGAATTGATCTTCAAGTTTTAAACATGCATGCTTGAAACCCAAAAGTTTTACAAATACCTCAGTTATTTTTTTGCAAATTGTAAATACGTTTATCCCACAAAAATTAATTGATAAAACGACATCCCAACACATTTATAACGGTACATATATGTCAATACATATAGGTTCATTGCTAAACATACAAAGGCGTGCTCTTTGCTGAACTCTACATTTTATTATAGTTACATTTATAATCCATTCAACTTTATTGCGATCGAATAAAAGTTGAATCCCTTTTCCTATTTCAGGTAATTGAATCAAAACATAAGGGGTTGTAAAGGTTAATTTCAATTGCATCGAAACACCCTTAATAGTCTTTCTCGTCAATAATGTCGTTATACTAATACAGCTAATAGTGTTCTTTGAAATGATCGATGCATAAATCATCATCGTCATATGTTGACTAGCTAGCACAAAAGATCTCAAGGATGGATAATACCGAATCGAATTTTTTATTCGTGCAAGCTGTGTGACATTTTCACGACACATTTTTATTGCAAAACATGAGCATCGTATTTGCTAAATATATTGTGTTTGTGAAACATGGAGAAACCTCGAATACATGTTTATTTTAAGTCAATGGCTTTCGATTCTCTGAAATGTATTGTAATTGTCAAAACATTCCACCTGTGTAAATTAGCATAACAGTTGTTATTGTTAATATGTCACTAGGTATGAAGTTTCGAGAATGAAAATTAGGTTTAGGAATTCATTGCTTGAGCAAGAGCATTTTCACCACTTCGAGGTGGAGCACTTATTGCAATGATTAGTGACAATGGGGAATCACGTGATACCCTATACTATAACTTACAATAAATTAGTATGTTCTGTGCAAACATAGCAAGGCAGAATAAGGTGATGTTTTTTGACAGATGTGTATTATAAATAAGCAGATGGGTGCTCGATTCCCACTATCGAAATGATGGCGTTTGGGTCAAGTTCGGTTGATCGGTTGAACCTAGTTTTGGTTTCAATATGTTTTCTGGCTTCATTTGTATCTGGTAAGGTTTTTAACAAACATTCTATGCTTATTTATGCAAAAAAAGTAATATTATTAATTACTCAAATTTTATTGGTGACTTTTGTTGGCAAATTAACAGTTTTCTAATTTGCTTTTTAAGTTTTTGTTTGCCTATTTTGAGTAATTTATTTTTGTGACTGCCTTAACAGCTACAATTCAAATCTACATGTATCACAGGCTCAATATCAATATCTAAATAATGCAGGTTCTATTTAACATGACATACTGTAAGTTACTATTCCAAATATTGATTAACTAACAAATTGGTTATTCAATTTTTAAATTGAACCGTATAATTAACCGCTAAGTTAACTGCAATTTAGACAATTTTCTATCAACAGTGAAGTACACTAAATTTGTCCAATTTGAAATGATAGAACACATTGCTATAACTTTAGAATAAGCATGTTCTCGAAATCAAATACCAAATATCGACAGCATGAACCAATGTTTTTTTTTCTTGTACAGGTATTTTCTGTAATGCTTCCTGAGATCCCCACATAGCTATATGGAGAGATCACACCAAATTTATATCAAAGCAATGTCATGCTAAGCTTCTAGACTGACATCCTAAACATGTGTTCCTCCACTACACTGTAGCATACAAGTATCTTAATGCTGACCTTTAATATAACAATATATACACATTTCATTTCAACGATTAAGATGAGTTGAATACCAGAATAAGCCTTTTTTTACATTATTTTTTTATTTAATTTTGAAACTTGATAGGAACAAATGAAATGTACGAGGACCTAGCATAAATATTCTATTATTTGTTTAAATTTTTTGTTTATTTATATTTATATTCCATTTTATGGAAATATGTCAGTAAAGTTTACCAAACCCTTTACAATTATAAACTTTACAGACATATTTCCATGAAATGGAATATACATACATAAGAAAAAAATTAAACAAATAATAGAATATTTATGCTATGTCCTCGTATATTGCATTTGTTCCTAACAGTTTCCAAAATTAAATTAAAAAATAATTTAAAAAAAAGGCAACCCTCTTAAGACATGTACCCATTTTGTAAGAACCAATCTTTCCAGGATTACAACATATCAATTATTAGAATAACGCTAATATATTGGAGTCTTGTCATTTTTAGTAAAATACTGGATTGTCACGTGCTTTAGCTTAATCTTAAATTAGATTGCCATTTATGTGCTTTATTATTTATTTTTCAATTTTCAAACATTAATATTTCTTCTCCAGGCTATGGTGAATGTGACAGAGAATGTTTAATAGGAGCCCCAGCAAAGACCTGCTACTTCAATTGGACTTTAGAAGTCCATGTAACCATGGGCAAGAGTTGCGGTCAATGTCCATTTAACATCGCCGATTGTAGCAGAGTGAATTGCATACCGCTGAATGGAGTACCAAGATCAGTCACGGTTCTCAACCGACAGATACCTGGACCTTCTATTAATGTAAGATGCTGAATTTCAATATGGGATTTGCATGTATAGATATGCATGAATTTGTAGAAATATAATAGAGAGATCATTTACCTGCAAATATTATATGGAATCAATTGTATTGTCCCGGCCACAAATTCTATCTTGTCGTAGACGAAATCAAAATCGGAAAAATTTCTTGTAATATAACTGTGCGCATGCGTGCTAAATGGATGCATTGGATGCTTGTGATTTTTCAATAAAGCACCTTTATAATAACATCACTGAACACGTGATGTAAATGAAGTGCTGTAAAGATATATGAATAGGGGCCGGGCATTCAGCATTCTAAATTTCATCAAAGAGCAACATTCTTGAGAACAGACCCATACAAAAATAATCTATTAGAATTCTGCAAGATTCACCCGGCTGATCGTCTGCTGAATTATGGTGACTTTTTCTGCCAAATAAATTATGTTGTATTTCTGCAGAAACTAAAATTGCTAAATTTAAAAAAAAATTGTTAGATGAATTCTTATAACTTGCACTTGGCATTATATCAGTATAATCCTATTAATCGTAGGTTGAAAACTAACTGCAATAAAGGAAAATGCAGCAGACACCTTTCATCAAGTAAATTTCTGCATATGTATCTCTGCAAGGAATTATCCAGAATTATGGTGGAATGTTTTATCCCATTTTTTTCTGTTTTAAGAATTCTGCATAATAGTTTCTGTAGAAAATACTCTGTGATATTTTCCTATTCACTTTCTACTCATTATTTTTGTATGGGGATTTCCACTGAAATGACGACATTTGTGCATTTTGCACATACCAAATAACTGAAGAAAAATTCCGATTTTTATTTCGTCTAAGACAAGATCGTGACCGGGGATATACAGTCCAGATAATGTAGAATTTGTTGAATTTCTTGCTTAACTGGGGACAAATTAATAGCTTGCTAAAATAAAAACATTTTTCGAATACAGTGTTACTACAATTGTAACCTATTGTTAATATCAATGAAACAGATAAATTACAATGCAAATGAAAACATATTAAATTAAGTGTCCACGTAATAAAATGCAAAGATGCATCTTAATTTCACCACTTTTTAAACTTAAAATTAGTTGCATTTTGCAATAAGACGGTCAATAAACAAAAAAAATGCAGAGTATGCATCTTAATTAAAGTTAAATTTTTATAAGATGCATCACAACGTCTTATTTCGCAATAATAATTATAAAAAATTGGAACGAAATATCGGTGGCTGTTTTTCTCGACCTTCAATATCGATGCTTTCATATTAAATACTGTATATACATTTTCTCCAGGTGTGTCAAAACGACAGGATCATTGTAGACCTTAAAAATCACGCTGGTACAGATTCGACCACCATCCATTGGCACGGATTAAACCAAGTGGGGAGCCCTTACATGGATGGCGTTGCCATGGTTACCCAATGCCCAATTCCTCCATTCAATATATTCCGATACAGTTTTATAGCAAAAGATGTGGGCACTCACTTCTACCACAGCCACATGGGATTTCAGAGAACCGATGGAGCTTATGGAATGATTGTGGTCAGGCAGCCAAAGGCCAATGACCCCAATAGGGGCACCTATGACTTCGACCTAAGTGACAATCAGATAATCGTTTCCGATTGGATAAACAGAACTGGTGAGGACATGTTCAACGCTTTTTACCACGGAGATGAGCAGTACTTTACCTACTTGACCACCATCACTGTGAATGGCAAAGCAAGGCTGAGGGAATTCCGGAATACCACTACTGGCACACGACACTACACCCCATATGCGTCTTTCGTGGTGCAAAAGGGTTTCCGGTTCAGGTTCCGTCTGATTAGCAATGCCAACTGGATGTGCCCTATAGAAGTGTCGGTGGACAAGCATGACTTGTTGGTCATCAGCACTGATGGAGACCCTGTGAAACCGTACAGAGTTAACGCCGTGGTCATCAATCCTGGAGAGAGGTTCGACTTTGTGATCAACGCTAATCAGCCTGCGGGCACTTATTGGATGGAATTCCGTGGGCAATTTCAGTGTGCAAGAATGGGAACTGTTGGTCGAGCCATCTTGAAGTACGCAGCTGCAAGGGATGTGGAGCCACCCCCGCCTTCGAGACCACCATCTCCATTTTTGGTAAACTATGCTCATGTTTCTATTGTACTGTCCACTGGCATGTTTTCGTTTATTAATCTCAACTAAGTACTATATACCAATACAAAAAAAAATCTCTCAGAATTCTGCAGGATTAAACCAACTGATCGTCTGCAGAATTATGATGACTTTTTCTGTAAAAATCAATTATGATGCATTTCTGCAGAATCAATTATGTTTCATTCAATTTGCTAAAATTTCTAAATTTAAAAAAAAATCGTTAGAGGAATTCTTATAACTTACATTTGGCATTATAAATGGCACCTTGTACAGTATAATGATATTTGTGCAAGTATATTTCAGTATATACTCAGTATATTTGTACAATGTATATTGAAAACTAACTGCAAGAAAGGAAAATGCCTCAGATAACTTTCATTATATATATTTCTGCATATGTACATGTATCTCTGCAAAAATGGTGGAAAATTGTATCCCTTATTTTCTGTTTTAAGAATTCTGCATAATAGTTTCTGCAGAAAATACACTGATATTTTCTGCTCACTTTCTGCTCATTATTTTTGATTGGGTAGCCATTTTTTTGAAAGAGTTGGAAGAACACAATAATCTGCAGTTTTGCAACTCATCCAATTATAGTTTTTATGACATTAGAAAATTGAAGATTTCTAGAGAATGTTATGGTGTGGCTCCTTGAACATATAATGTGCTTTTCTAATATTTGAAATATGATAACGTTTTGAAGCAACATTACTTTTAATATAAGCTTATTTTGTTAAGTACTAATTTTAAAATCATGATGACTCAAACTTTGCTTTATTTGTGGGTGTTTTTTATAAAGAAAAATTAAGCGACCAATTATAATTTTTAGTTTAAATTTTGTAAATTTTTGTGTCAATTATTAATAAGGGATGATAATTCTATATATACTGGTTGAACAAAACGTCTTTATCCACCACCAAAAAATTTACACTCCTTTAGATATGAATATTCTGTTAATGCAGTTGAATGTGAAGCCATTGTGCTCTATAACGATTGATGTTATTAGATTTTAACTATGGCCCTTTTTGTCAAGGAAACCCATGCAATAATAACTTTTAGACATTACACTTTAGGTAAAATGTCAAATTAGGAAAAGGATGAAAATATTTACATGTAGTTTGTATGAAATCAACTATTTTTGTCTTTATTGGCAATTATTTAAATTTGTTACAATATTTTTAAGAATAAAGGGAAACACACAAAAAGTAGCTACGCTGCAGAGCATACATGTAGGTGCACCTATAGGTGGAAGGGTTGATAAATACTTCTTGTACTTGAGCAACTAGACTACATATGAAAACTTCTGCAAACTTGTTAGTGAATAAAGGCTGGGGTATTTTTTTTCAATTGGTCTCAGGATTCTATATGATGGTGAACAATTAACTGCTATTCAACCTTGTTATATGTTGACAAATTTGGAATATTATGATGATTTTTGTTCTCATGTTTGAAGTTATTACCCTTTTTTTGTTATCCGCTTTTTTAATGCAAGGCAGTTTAAAAAACCATTTAAAAGATACAGAAAACAAAAATTAGTCGTTTATTTTACAAATTTATCTAAATTAAAACATTTTAGTATTTAGGTAATTAAAATCACTTATATTTATGATTATATACTTAATCTAGTGATTTAATATTGTCCTAAGATTAATTTTGGAATTCAAATTCATTCTATTTCTGTTTATTACTTGTAAATCTATACTTTTAAATTAGAAGCATTTACTTAAATGATCTAATTGATGTTGTTTTTCCAGGTTTTAAATCCAGTTAACGTCAACTTTAGCAACAATAGTCACGTTAGTCTGATGCAATTGGAAAGCCTTACTCCTGCTAACATCCACCAAACGACACCAAGCCAAACAATTTTCCTACCTTTTAATCTTGATCGAAATTTGAATCCGGATATCGATGACCCTGATGCTCTTCTGGCCCTTATTAATTCCACGGCTTGGTTGACCCCACCATCACCACTCCTTACTCAATTTAACGATGTCCCCTACGAGTATTTCTGTACGGACTCAAATAGAGTAAAAAATTGCACCAAAGAATTCTGCAAATGCACTTACCTGCTGCTAATTGATCTCAACGCATATGTAGAAATCATATTAATCGATGAAGGTAAGTTATAACAGTAACCACCTACGTTACATCTATAGCACATGACTTCTTACAAACTATAAAAAAAACATTCTATATATTCCGTACAACACACAAATACATTATTTATTTAGCCCCAAGCCACACTTGGCTGGAAACGCGCGTTTGTCTAGCCTCAAACAAGGCTTTTATTTAAAAATGAGTTTTCGCACGAGAAATTAATGTGCAAATTTTATAATTCTAGATTCTAAATTAAATTCGATGCCTTGTTTGAGGTTAGCCAAACGCGCGTTTCCATACTAGTGTTGCCTGGGGCTTAAGGTACTAGTACTAAATATTTTAAAAAGTGAATATTATTGTGCAATGTTAACATGACGTTACCTGTATTAGTCCCCATGTTTTGAAGTGAAAAAAGAGTAAAAACAAAGGCGGGGCCAATACACGAGTAAAAACAGTATTGACTAAGTAATTGATTTTTAGATTAAATGCTATATTATTTCTAAACTAAATTTATTGATTTTTGAGATGGCAACCATACAAAAAAAATCTAGAATTCTGCAGGATTCACTCGGCTGATCCTTTGCAGAATTATGGTGATTTTTTTCTGTAAAAATCAATTATGTTGCATTTCTGCAGAAACTAAAATTGCTTAATTAAAAAAAAATTGTTAGAGGAATTCTTAAAAACTGGCATTATACATGTATATGGTACCTTATACATTATAAAGGTATTGGTGCAATGTATAATGAAAATTAACTGCAAGAAAGGAAAATGCATTATCATGTAAATTTCTGCATATGCATGGAAAGTTGTATCCATATGTTTTCTGTTTTAAGGGGGAACTGAACTGCATGTTTTGCTATGGGGAAATTTTAAAACATACTTTTAAAAAAACTACTTGTTAT
>JAQGCC010003566.1:0-15074 GCA_034698905.1 Xestoiulus laeticollis
TTTGTACTAGATAGAATAGGCCTAGTTTTAAGTGTTGTACGGCAAGTTTATATGGATCCATGCGGTAGAGTCACCTCGACGGACTCACCTTAGTGGATATTACGACCTATTAGGGTCCCGTATGTCGTAGGTATTGGTACTTGGTATGAGTAAATTTTGTTCTAAGGTTAAGAATTAGATTTAGGCCCATTGTAACCCCTATTTTTAATGTGTATACTGTTTTGGATAATATTATGTATATAGTAATAGTGAAACAAAAGTTTGTAATCAATAAACTATAATTAATCTAAATCTGGCTGATTGTGAAGCATTAATAAGGAAGGTTCCCACTTCATACATTAAGCATACCTCCCAGAAGAGAGGGAAATAAGGACCCCTAGCGTCTCCAAGAAGCGAAGGAAACCAAAAAAAACGTTACCGAAAAAAAATCCCCTAATTAATCTAAGTAAATTGATGTTACCGGCAACCGCACACACGGAGGTACCTTTGGAGGACATCGTATGCCCAACAGAGGGAGCGCGGGAGTAACACCAGTCAAATATGAGATAAAATGTGTAATTCAGAAAAATGTATATACAAGGCAAAAAAAGTTAATCTTGGTGAACAGTTGTGAAATAATTTTATGGGAAATGCATTTTCAAACATAATTTAAGCGGTAATCTACCTTTTTCAACACTGCCTCTGTAAGCGCCATATGTGCCTCTGTATGAAGCACATATGGCTTGGTGGTCTACGTGTTGGAGGTAGTGGAACTCTGAGGTAGTGAGATTGAATCAAGGGTAAGACTTGAAAATTTTGCACATTTATGTTCACTTGATTACATAGTTTACAATTGCCATGATGTTGATAGTATGTATAGAGCCTAACAGGGGTTATTATTTTAAAACTTACAAACATTTTAATGAGGCTTAAGAAAGCATTTCCAAATGCAAAAATTGTCTCAATCAAAATGCATATGGGAGTAGCTGCCCTTAATGAATCTGGCAGCCATCCTGTTGGCAATTAGGATTTCCAAGTATGCTAATCACCTGCTTCGGAATAATTGTGTAAATAGACTGATCTTTAACTCTTTTCCTTTATGTTTGGTCAATTACTGGTATTACAATTAGCCAGTTAATTGAGGGTCAGGATTCCAAAGGTCTCAATGACCTCATCCAATTATGAAATCCTTTTTGGCTCGATTCCAAACAGTTGACTTCAGTTTAATCTTGGCTGCTCATTCCTGATTCAATCTTTGCTGAGAATGGTCCTGCTTTTTCAATGCTCAACTATCGCTTAGTGCACTAACAACGGCCATCTTAATCTACATTAGGAAAGCAACTTCAAGTCACCTTCCTATATGAAGCTACAGGAAAGGTCAACAATATAACTACGAACACCAAAAACCAAATGGCCCTTTTCAGGGCCACATATCCTGTGACAGAGATGCCAATACCAGTTAGTGCCAAGCATTTTCCTACGCCAAACCTACTTTCCAGTGGAAATGTGCAACATTTTCAACAGAGTTATGGGCCCAGTACGCTTTCACTGTGTGCTCAACAGCCAGTAGCAATAGGTTTCTAGCCGATATTTAGGGAATTCCACATTCCCTATTTGTTTTTGATGTTTCGACGATGGTCGAAAGAAAGCATACGTTCCGGATTGAACGGCTCACCGGATCGGAGAATATCCTCACATGGAAATGGGACATGCTGATGTATATTGCTTCAAAAGGACAAAGGCAGTACACTGACGAGAAGACCCAGCCTTCGAAATCGGATAGTGCTACTGAGGAACAGCTCGAACGTTGGAAGACCAAAACTTTCAAGAGGTTGGGATACCTGTACCTCGGTATAGCCGAGAACATTCGTTGCGTAGTGGAGGGATGCATGACACCGGTTAGACTGTGGAACTCTACGGCCCGTGATTACTGGACTCTCAAAAAGCCTGAAGATGACGAGGACTTGACCTACCAGATGCTTTTCAGATCTCACCGAAGACTTCGACAGCATAACTCGGCAGCTCTACCAGCTTGATAGATAGGATTTCTCAACAGTGAACAACAAGAAGGCCCTCATCACCGAAGCTGGTTGTCTTCAGATAAAGGCACAATACTACATACCTGCGGATGCCTATGTTGCTACTAAGCTTAAGCTTACTTACCAGTACTGTGGCAAGTTAGGACATAGTGCCAAGGAGTGTCGAACCTTGCTGGCACAACATGGTGAGCCATCCTTTATCTCTAAAGCTCCGCCACAAGTTAAGCGCTACACCTGCAGAGGGATGAAGCACACATCCCAGGAATGGGCCAACAACAGGCAACCCCATCAATTTTCACAACCACACCCACTATTTAGCCAGAAGACCAACCACTTATCGAAGCCTCATATAAAGAGGAAGGGATGGCTATTGCCATCACCTAAGGGGTGGTCATCCTTCTTTATCGGATCAACTGAGGACAATGCCCACGATCTAGACAAATGGATCTGGGATTCCAGAGCTGGCATATAACTGTTAAGCGCTTGGTTCAACACACTCAGGATGACTGCCCCCAAGACACCAAGGGGATTTGGTGGAGCCTTTCCGATGAAAGGGATTGGCATTGCTGTCCTTCAAACAAGAAAGTCAACAACCGACTGTATAGCATGGAGCTTCTATATGTTGGATTTGCTCCTTCAGGATGACGGAACCTAATCTCTGAATTTCTGGCAAACAAAGGAAGAATGACCTGGACCAGGGAAAAAGACAACATTGTCGTACGTGGCGCCAACCAGGATATTTTAAGATTCATTCCGGACAGAGGCTTGTTTAAGCAGCAAATCTGCCCGTACATCACGGAACACGGTAAGGTCACGTAGAAAACTTCTCAAATTACATACATAATATAGGTAAAAGAAGTTGACGACCTCATATTGTGGCTTCACTATTTTGGACATATTGATCAACAATCGTTCCACAAGATGTCACACCAGGATGCAATTGTGGGCATGCTGCCACTAAAGCATACAAACTTTTACTGTGATGCTTGCAAAGAAAGCAAGGCCGTCACGAAGTCTTCGAAGCCCAGTGGGAAGCGCACCAGCATGAAGCTTCTGGAACTCTTGCACTTGGACGTCTAGGGCTCAATTTTTACACTTTCAAGGAATGGGGCCAAGTACTTTTTTTCCATCCCGGATGATGGGTCTCTGTTTATCCCATGAAGGAAAAACGTGAAGTTTTCGACCACATCAGTAGTTACATCAACTACATGGAAAGACAGACGGATGCCAAGGTTTGCCAGATCCGCCCGAACGAAGAAACCGAGTGCAAAAGCACAACCCTTGTGCCCAAACCAAATCGATTAAGCAAATTGGCAGACACTGGTCAAAGAAATCCTCGTAAGACAAGACAAACAGTCGTTGAATCAACAGATGTCACTTTTCACGAGATGGACACCATTGAACCGCACAAGTTGGGCCCTAGTTGATGACACGGCGATCGGTGCACTTCAAGTCGAAGTTGGTGACACTTCGGTCACCAAAGTTCTCCACTGGATTGTCAAGTCTGCCTCAGAGATCAGCCCGCAACAAGGCAATGTAATCTAAGGGTTAACCTAAATCAGCAAAAGCGTCAATGAGTCAGTGTTTGATGGATGATTGATCTTGTTTCAAAGACACTGACTCCTGCTCATCAGACGGATATCAAACTGAGAGGACCAGAAAAGTCAGTGATCCATCAACATCGAAAGCGGAAATCTCGCCGAGAGCATCGCCTTCAGACTCATATTATTATCAGGACCAAGACGATCGAGATGAGAGCTCTGAAGGCCTGGTAGTAGCCAAAGCTAGAAGCTCCCAGGTGACATCCCTAAGGCTGCCATCTATTCTTCAGACTCCAACTGCACCGAAATTCGGGGGAATGCAAGGACAATTTAATTGGCAATGGAGGATAGCCACACACTTAGGTGGTGACAGTCATCGGGTCATCGTGACCTATGGCCCACATGGTTTTCACCATGACCCAGTGTGAGGTGTTCCTGATTTTCCAAGACCTGTCACACACCAAGAATCAGATCAATATTTTGTAAAGAATCCATGCAAAAGTCCTCGAAACATAAAGGGCAACCTGGAAACCCTTTATTGGTTCAGATGAAGAGAGTTGCTGCAGAAGCTGCCTAAAGCCTTGTTCGCACGTACACCTAAGTGTCACCTAAGTATGAAAAAGTTGTGAGAGAGTTACATAAGTGGATATGCGACCACAGCTCTCCTAAGATAAAGACACTCACCTAGGAGAGTAAAGTTAAGAGTCACCTAACAGTCAGAGGAGACTCACAACTGACAGTTATGCAGCCGATGCCATTAAAAATGATATGACACTTTATAAAAAGAATTATTAATTTTTAAACCTCAAAAATGGAAAGTTTTGCATGTGCAATTTTTATGCACATGCCAGTGCATAGATCAACGCACATGCATCTGCACGGGTCACCACAAGCTAATTTCCTGAGTTAGGTGAGTCATGCAAATGCAACTCTCATAACTCACTTTTTCTCCTAGTTAAGTTTTTCTCTTAGTTAGGTAACAATTTAGGTGTACGTGCGAACAAGGCTTTAGACAGAGAAGAATTTTACCACATCGACATACATGTAGATGATTCTGTCACTTAAGAGCAGGCACAACGGGCAGATGATGCAGCTGATTGGCAATCTTCCATGGAAGATGAGATCCAAACCCTCAAGGATCGCCATGCCTTCCAATGTGTCAAGGCGGACAAGATAACCAGATTATTAGGAACTAGGTGGGTCTTAAAAAGGAAAAGAGACTCGACTGGGAAAGTCAAGCCTATCACTTTAGATTGGAGGCGCAAGGCTTTCAGCAGCAGTATGGTATCGACTTCCGAGATACCCATAACGACGACATCGTGGATCTTTCTCTGGTTCGTCTTTTCCTGACACTGCTCGTTGTCCTCAGATGGGGCACACTACATCTGGATATCAAGTGTTCCTACCTGTATGCCAACTTGGATGAACACATCTATTTACGCCCTCTGCTGGTAGCAGACGAAGAACCAGGAGTAGTGTGGAAGCTTCACAAGGTGCTGTATGGACTCCACCAATTGAGACACTGCTGGTACAATGAGATGTACATTGGTCATCAAGACCTCGGATTTATCCAGTTAATGCCCACCCGCTGTGACTGCCGGCTTGGATGGGATGTCATCGTGTTGGTGTATGTGGACTACATCCTGCTCATTGGTCGATCCCAAAAGGTCTTGCTTTGCACCTACCGGCTCCTAAAGAGTTGGTATGACGTCAAGGAATTAGGACCAGCGTGCAAGTTTATGGGCATCGAGATAGTCTTCCTCCAGGATTGAACCTTCATGATGCACCAGGTACCTTAGATTTGGAAGATAGGGGGACTCTTTCCCATTATTCAGAATTGGAGGGTATGGAAGCCACTGAAGATCAGGACCGACATCAAGGCCTTCCACCAGAAAGACTGCGAACTACTGGGACCAGCCTCATCGGATGTCTTCTGTACATCGCTCACCAACACTCGCCCAGACATAAGCTTCGCGGTTGGTTTTCTGGCAAGGTTCTGCAAAGCTCTGTGCCTCGTACACTGGAAAGCCTCACCTCACGTGTTATAAAACAAACCCGGAATTTGACTGGAAACACTGAAAAGCCATGAAAATCAGTCAAGAAAATCCAGGTGCCAATTGCTCTTGATTGAACCTTGATGAGAACTCGATTGCAAGGCAGTTAGCATTGTTTTAATTTGTTGTAATTATGAAATTTCACGAATTTCACGAATTATTATACTGCACATTTTTTTATATAGAATTACGAAAATATTACATTTGGTTCTCACAGTTTACTCCCTTAATTTGTCACCTTAATGCTTAAACTTAAGGCAGAGTATAAAGGGCAAACGCCTTCCCTCTCCTGACAGACCATACATCCATTGTGAATGGCGTAAATGATTTAAGTATTGCATTCTGGGTATTATTTTACATTATCATACAACACGATCCACCAGTTGCATTTTCCTATAAAAGTTTTAGTTACAAGATTAATACAATTCACTAATTTAATCGATAATTAATTAATCAGTTTTTTTTCTTTTATGATTACTAGTACTACAAATTTCGATGTTAAAAACTGACCATATAACTTTTTTAAAACATTACAGGATAATTCATCAGGGAGATAAAGCTGCACGATCGATTACGATACGTTTACTATTACGCTTCATAAACTGTCTTTTAGCAAATGGCAATGCGTGTTTTGGCACCCACGTATGCGTGTTTGCAGTTGATGATGCATAAATTGTAAATGTATCATAATCGCATGTGCAGCTTTATCTCTCTATTGACATTAGCTTACCTGTACTTATCTTGGACTTTTTGCTTAATGTCTACTAAGTTTTCTTGAGTGATATCTCTTTCTAAATATTCCGATAATTTTTCCGTAGCACTTTCTAAATCTTTCTGGTTGTCCTGAAATGAAAAAAAAACGTGAAAATACCATATTTGTCAAACCATTTGTGCTCAAGGCGTCAGCTTTAATCCATCAAAACATGGTTCTTTAAGAACCTCTTCCTTTAATCACTCTACATGCATGCATGATCAGGAAAGAATGAAAAAAATATAATAAAAATAACCACAAATCGTGTTTATACACTACTCAAAAATATACTCAGATTTTTGCTTAAGGGGGAACTGAACTGACTCTGAACTGCATGTTTTGCTATGAGGGAAATTGTGATACATACTTTTAAAAAAACTACTTGTTATAATACAAAAGTAAAAATTGATAAAAATGCAGTTTTTTGTAGCTACTAAATGATCAAAATTTCATAATTTTTCCCATTTATAGGTAATTTTTAAAAAATTAAAAACTAAAATACTTATTTTTTTTTGGAATACACATCGTGCCAGTACCTGCTGCCACCTAGTGGCGTGTCGAGGAACTTTTACAGTTTTTTTTTTTTTCATTTACAGTCTTCTATAAATGGGAAAATTATGAAATTTTGATCATGTAGTAGCTACAAAAATACTGCATTTTTATCAATTTTTATTTTTGTATTATAACAAGTAGTTTTTTTTAAAAGTATGTTTTAAAATTTCCCTCATAGCAAAACATGCAGTTTAGAGTCAGTTCAGTTCCCCCTTAAGGAAAGTGTTTAATTTTTTAAAAAGTTATGACTTTAGTTGCTTACACAACTATAAAAGAAATATTAGAACAATGAGATTTCAGAACATGCTAATGCTCGATACGTACATTATATTTGAAACAAGAAATTGGACCCCATTATCAAAGGGATTTTATTCAATGACACTCAATGAATCCCTTATGCTTTAGTCTATTACGAGATCCCACATAAATAAGAACATACAAAACAAGAATATATAATGTAATTTTCAATTGGGATAACATTGGGGTGTCCCATAATCTCATAAGCAATGGGGCATCATGAAATGAGATTTTTCACTAGCCTATCATCCCCATTTTTCCTAATTTCCACTGGCTGTAAAATGGTCAATAGGCTTTTACACCATCCCAACATACGTGACATTTTGTTTTTTTGTTCAAGTTATAGCTGAAATTCGATTTTCTCTAAGATGTTGCAATTTTCTGTTTGGTGGTAAATGTGAGAAAGCAAACAACTTCGCATCTCCTGCTCATGTTCAGGACATTGTCCTTTCCTTATTTTCCAGATTAGACCCTTGTTCGTAAAAAAAAAAAAAAAAAAAAAAAAAAAAATGAACTAAAGCCCATGACCATTCGTCAAATTCCGTAATGAGGCCTAGCCAGACTTATTTTATGTTTTTTCGAGCAAAAGGCCACCTACGTGGAATGCAGGGTATGGGTCACGTGTGAAAATTTCATGTTAAAGAATTTCCATTTCATGCGTTTTGTCACTATTGAATCAAGAGCACAATGGAAGCTGGATGGCCCACATCACATTTTATGGCCTCATATTTACACTTTATTGTGTACGCTGCTGCCAGCTTGGTAGAAATTCAAAGCGAGAGGCAGGCTTGCTCAATTATTGATCTGCCAAAACAGTTTAACAGTGTGATCAACGTGCACCAGATGGCAGGTTAAGCCCCAAAAATTGAAAACCTGCTTGGTGCTGTTGAAAAAAATCAATATGAAACGTTGATAGACACCAATAGATGTCACTAGCTTACGTTGCTCTGAAGATGAGCAACAGGTTGCTACCAAAATATATTTATAGAAATGATGGATATGCATATGCACAAAACGGTTTATTGATCCAGGGATTTGGTACCATGGAAACAATTTAACATTCCGTTTTTATTTTTATCAATACACCACAACAAGAGAATTTTCACTGCAAAGTACAGAAATAAGGGTTGGATAAAGACGCAATTAAGATGCATTATAGTTGCGTTTATATGTTGCTTTGGCAATTAAACATGTTTTAGTTTCTAAAGTTCAGCCCAATTGCAAAATGTGAGTCTGAGTATATTAAGCTTATATAAACACTGGCGCTAGAAAGAGTGAGACTAATTTTATTAGAATTTAATGGGAAAATGCTTTTATTTTAAAGACAAATAGTGTTGCCATACGATGCATTTAGAAATTCTCAGAGGCTTTAACAACGACTATCATGTTGAAAGAAATGTGCAGCTAAACGCTTCTAAACCTAAAAGCTTTCCAATTATACTTGGATGACTACTGCCTGTTATAGATAGACACTCAAGGAAATTAAATTAGTTTTTTAAATGTGTGATCCACTGAATCTAAGAAAAGCAAATCTTTTTCCGCACTGATTTCATCAGCCACAAGGCAGTTTACTTAACACTTAATTTTATACCATTCCTTCCTACTAGTACACATACTAACTATTTTTCTATGTTATAATGTGTTTATTAAGATACAGAAGCCATTAACAGTGGTGATAACTATCCAAGGTTTAGCAACTGGTTGTCGTACCGAAAAACTCATATTTTAGGTATAATATGAGCAAAAAGCACTCACGTTGCATTAATTATGTATAAACTTCAATGTTTATAAAACAAAATCTGTCGGAGCATGCAATTTTTACAAATAGACGAAGACAGCATCATTTAATTTCGTTTACTTTACATATGCCAGCATGAAACATCAAACGGTAATGCCGCTGCCTCATTTCAAGTCATTTAACTTGATATTTATTTGCATAATTCAAACGCAAACTCAGATTTGATTTGTCCATAAATGTTATCATTTGTAAATATAAAAATACAACGAGATGTACTTTTAATTACTGGTTCGGTGCAGCCAGCAATAATATTATTCAAATAATATTACAACAAGATTTGTCGTTCCCCAGCCAAGTACATCTTTGCTTAACCGAGCATTTGATTATCTGAGATTTATTTGCATGTTAAATAAGGATAAATAAAAAAAACATTAGCACTGGTTGTCTGTTTGTTTTTCCTTTCTAAAAATATTAAAAAGTATCTGGTTTTGTGATGTGATACAACCATGGTAAAATTCCTTAAATATATACATTATTTTCGTGTCTATACATGTATATTGTTTCACGTTTTCGATGATATTTAAGCTTAAAAAAACACGAAACCGGAACTGTAATGGAGTTTCCCCTGTATTATTTTTAAAAAAACGGATATTTTCCATAAATAATTTAAGTGCATATCGAGCGAAATTGAATCTTAAAAAAACTAAGATGAAGGCATTATATCCAATGACGTCAAATATTATCAGGCGAAATGTATCCTGACATGTATACACAGTGTATAAATATCGCTACTTTTTGAATAAAGGAAATATTGCATTTACTCGCTTTTTATAAGATATATTTTTATTTTAGGAGCAGTCTTGTGTCTTATTATCAAAGTTGAAGTGTGTTTTACCATAGAGCTTTTAACGTTTCCATGGAAAAAATGCTCAATTTTCAACTCTTATATAGGCTACATATAGGACATATAGGCCTACATGTTCAGTATTTACATTTTACTTTTCATTATTAGATAGAGCGATATGGAGTTTGTACAAGTTCAAGACTATCACACGTCATATTACACCCTTTCATTAAAAATGATTTTAAAATAGGTGCATTCAAGATGCCAGACTAATCTATAGGATTTTGCTTACTTGACGGAGGCTTGAGTGGGCTGGCCGAGTTCTGTATTGAAGTGCAAATAATTATGTTGTAATGGCGTTTTCTAATGTTTCGCATGAACACAATTTTTGACGTGACTGAAATCTATTTAGTAGCTGAATGCCCCTTGTCATATCGTAATAGCTTTTTATTTGTATCACGTGGTCAGTGAGAATATCGTAACGGCGCTTCATTTAAAAAGCCACTAGTAGGTGGTGCAGGACGCACTGCCTACAACTTTGATTTCTGATATACGAAAATTCGTTTTTTATACTTTTCAAATTTGGCATGCATGGTAACTATAGCTTTATTCAACGCGCATGCGCCCACCTGTCTTGGCAGAAATTTTTTAAATTTTTTTTAATAATGTACACTGCATATGATGCTGAAACTATGATATTCAAATATGTTCCTTCGTTTCACTGGCAAAAGTTTGTGGCCATATGCCCTGAAAAATCCACCATATTTATGAAAAACAATCAGCACTTGTTCATTTCGAGCTACGCGAGTGGATCAATTCTCATCCTTCTATACAGTAAACAAGATTACCGTTAAATAATGCATGCCCCACTCGCTCGTGACGTCACGAAGCTTAGGTCACAACTAACGGATTAACCCTTTTCCATTCGGAGGAACAACTTGCCATTTGTATATACAACAGCTCCGAGCAAACAAGAACACCAAGTTAGCTTCCTTCCTGAATAAAAGATCATGGCGGAAATCAATTACAGCTTCAACTGTAATCCGAACAATGGAAAGGGTTCTTGCAACTCAAACGATAATTAGGGCATTTAGTTGAACCGAATGATTATTGAAGCATCGAATGAACAGACACGTGGGATTTCGGGCTTGTTTGCAATGATAATTACTGGACTTTTGGAGTGAAAAGCGTTGCACAAAATGGCGTCGAGAGTTCAAATTGGAGGGACCTTGGATTTTGGGAAACTTGTTTATTATGCTATATTTAACGCTCTTCCACTCTTCTTATCGATCGCAGTTTCTCATCCTATAGGCTTTAACCAATGCGAGGGTTATGAAACATCCATTTTCAGAGTGTAACCAATCGTTAAAACAGTATACGATATCGGCCCTTTTGCACGGACTAAATCTGTGGTGCTTCTTGGCAGCCAATATATGAAACGGCAGCAGGTGGTTGGCTCAGCGTGAGTAATCTATGGTTTGCCCCCGCAGTTCGTTTTGTTTATATATACCTTTTGCAGATTTAAGAGAAAAGACGAGATGCTGCTTAGCTCCTGAAAGAGCATCGAACACTGATGTGTGCATGGGAAACAACCATAACTCATATAGCTATACTTTTTATATTTCGCTATATAGTATTGCATGTGGAGATATTCCAGTGCACATTTTGAGGTATGTACCGGTATGCTCTCTGTCAACACCATAGGACCTAAAAAACGTGGATATACCGTATGGCGCTGTTGGAAGACGCAATTCAGTTTAAGAAAAGCATCTCTCTGAAGATCACGCCATTTGATACCGTACACAAATCCCTAATTCCATCAAATTGAATCTGTGGAAAAATAGCTTTTTTTGTCGCTGGATTCGCTTCGGGCTGTACGTCGATTGCTTTGTATAGAGAAGTTTACACGTAACAAACAAGCTCGTTGTAAGTATAAATTCTTAAGACTTGAAGAAGAAGTGGGTTTTCGTATGCTGGAATATATGTTATCTTTTCCACGCTTTTGTATTTAATATCTTATTTCGCATCTTTGCCTATTTCTATCTTTCTTCCAATGATGAGCTCTGTATAATGCAGAATGCAGTGATGGCCAAATTTAACTAGGGTACAAATGCGATCGATTAAGGGGATCCTCAATAACAAGTTTTTTTCTTCTTCTACAAGTCAGGTTTATGACGTATAAACCTTTATTAAATTTTATGGCATTTTGACTACCTGTTTTTACGATCGTGGCTATACCTATAGTGCAACACCCAATGGTGCATTCCCGCTTTTATGGAAGATTAATGCATTAAAGTTGAATGCTTGCATAAAAGGAATATAAATATTTGCTCTTGTTTGCTTTCTCACTAAAAATGTTATACTTGTTGGAATTTCATGGAAATTTGCCTAAGTTGACCTCTGCTTTCTTGAATTTGATGCAGTCTCTCATTAATGACATCATCAGATAGGTCCATTCAGTTTTTTTTGCTGACAGACAGGGTTTCAGCTATTCATTCTTCTTATACCACTCGCAAATTGGCATTGATAAATAAAAAATCTAGCTGGAAAATGGTAGCATTGATTTTCAAAACGCATGGGCTTCCTTGTTGATTGTTGTTCTCCTTCCACCAAGACATTCAGATACTGCTGCTCTCTGGTGTGCAACTAGCTAACTAAAATGTGAGCTTTTTTTGAAGTGCTTCACTTGTTGGGTTATACACAAGTGCTTTCCCACCCACGATGACTTTTTTTATTGATTCTAAATAGTCAAGAAATGGACAGTGAGGACAGATAAAAACTTCAGTTTCACTATAGGTGTAAGCTTAAGTGGAGGAAAAACATTATACTAGTCTATCAAATAATGCCAATACCTTAAGGTATCATGCAGTAGAACGGCCTCTATTATATGAAACATTCTATTTTATGAACTCATCAGCATGTGGCTCCTGCCGACCACACGGTGCGTTTTTTGGCTGGCACAGGTTTTAAACTTGGGAAAATTCATTAAATACATGTAATTAAATATATTATATACATGTACATGTAGCAGGCTGAGCTCTGCGAAACTCTGTTCGCCTGGCTATAAATATATTATATACGTGTAATACATTGTATATGTAATTAAATACATGTACATGTAATTTGGCTTTGAAAAAAAAATGAAGATGGTGAAACAGAAGAAGATTCATAATTTTTTCAAACCTGCTCAACAAAAGTGAACTACAATATATGCACATACATTTGGTTGTTACACTTATATGCACATACCAACATTGGGTTAACATTGGGTTGAATTTAAGTGTAACAAATCAGATGTTGGGTTAAATCTACACAACATTTGGTTGATACACTTGAATTTAACTTAATATGCTAACCCAATGTTGGTATGTCTATATATAGCACTCAATATTGTGTTAAATTTAACCCAACTTTTTTGTGTGTGAGGTCGAATTGGGTCAATTATAAAACAGCATTCTAAGTCAAATCCTGCAGACAACTTATAAGACATGTGTCGTGTTGGCTATGCAAGAACTTATCTGCTCTGCGCTTCCGTAACGATAATTTTTTTCCGATTACAGGCAAGATAAAATTTGTGAGTGGACCAAGTATTTGGTTTTCACTACCAGTTGGTAATTGCATTTAGAATACCTGCTCAAAAGTAGATTTACATGTACATCTGACCCTTGTAGAAATTGTGAAATGGAAATTTTTCCGTCGTGGTCTCACATGAAAAAAAAAAAAAAAACTATTTGCGATTCGAAAGCACCGACCTTTATGTGTTTTGTGATGACAATTTATGAAATGTGCCGTAAGATGTCTTTTTTATTATTTTTTTTGCAAGCTATTCTGCATATATTTCAGACGAGACCAGTATATAGATTCGAGGTTATAGTATATCTACGTAAACCAAGCTGTAATAGACGCAGCTGTTTGAATATAATCAAACTGGTAAAATAAGCCAAGAAAAAAATGTTTTACTCGCCTTGAGGAAATTGAAATATTTTCGTTTTTCCTTCATTTATACAGGGTGCTTATATAATATAAGACTATTTTGTGGATACTTAATTATTTAGGATAAAATCCCTAGTTAGATGAAAATTCTTTATTAATGATAGAGTTTGCAAGTCGTATAGAGAACATACAGTATTACAAAATATTCAGACAAATTCATAGTTTGCTTACATCAAATACTTAAAAGTACGTTGGCATCTGCCAATTTGACGTCACACTATTGTATTCCATTTTATGTCAATGTCTTGACATTTAAGCTTATATGAGAGTGCATAAAGCAAGGATGGCTATGAATAAATTCAAAAAGACCTCTGTGTATCGAGGATGACGACCACTAACTGTGAACCATTAAACGACCTTGTTTGCCACCATAATGGCTGGCAATCTCTTGGCTTCCAGGGATTAATTTAATGATGCAAGTACATTGTCGCCTAACTAAAATGCCATTAAAACAGAGAGCATAGAAACAATTAATGGTGGTTCTATTAGCATCTTCAGGACTTGACAAGTCCAATAAAGATAGTTGCTACCGATAAACATAATGGCAATATGCAAATAATGGATATGCATACACTAGTGACATTTTCTTGTTATGCGGTACATTATTTCTCACCGAAGTGCTTCTAATGAAGTCACAACATTAAATCTCCCCCGTGAAATGTGTTTTACATGCAAACCTATAGAGTACGCAAGCTGCGCAGTATAATTAAAAGGTCCAAATGACTTTTGCTATAACAGCAGTAGTTGCACACTGACGTAATGATTCAAGTTAAATTGACAACGTGACATGTGTTGTTAGAATGATGCCTATCCTTTTAGCCATAACAAAATGCATAATAATAATATCATGGCTCATACTGTATTACAGAAATGTATTGAAGATTGTGAGTGCCGGATTTCCTTATAATTAGGATACGACAAATTGTGATTTTTCAGTAAGTTTAAAATGCTGCTTAAAATATCAAAATAACATGAAAGACATGAAATAACATGAAATGCCGTCTTTTTCGTTTTTTCAATAAATGCATACTTTTTGATCCTTATATATTGCTTGAAAAATCCATAATATGGACATCAGTCCTTGGTAATTAATTATTTATTTCACATTCCTATATTGTTTGAAACATGTTGATATTCTACTCGCACAATTTTCCAAAGTTCTTATGTATAATTATCGCATGGGAATTTTGACCGTTGTCCCGAGCGAAACGAGGGACTTAGGTCAAAGTTCTCGAGGTATTTTGTTTTTCAGGCAAAACCTCACACCCATGCGATAAAAAACATAC
>JAQGCC010003567.1:0-15073 GCA_034698905.1 Xestoiulus laeticollis
TTGGAGTTACACAGACTACGTGAATGTCTACGTAAGAATTCTCCATTGGAAAGGGTATGGTTGAAAGCCCCCTTAAAGCAGCTCAAACCAGCAGAAAATAACAGAATTTGTCTATGATCCTATTGCAATAGAAATTAATGTGCAATTTTTGACCAGGGGTACTAACCTGTAAAAATGCCTATTTGTAAATGAAAAAATCTGGTTTTGTAGGACCCAAATGCCGATACTGAATGGAATGACACTCTTAGGAAATTCAATATACTTCCACCAAAAGAAAAGGAGCCAGAGATTACAGAGGAAGATGTCATAAAGTTGGTTGAAGCAACTATCAAAGAGAAAACGTCAATAGGTAAATGCATGTTAAATTATTAGGTGCAATGATATACTGAAATGTGTTTATTATGTAATATTTCCATCACTAACTTAATCGTAACAAAACCATTAATTTCCAGATAAACCTTTCGAAGATATGACATTAGAAGAATTGGAGGCATGCGAAGATGAGGAAGACGAAAGAGTTTTAGAAGAATACAGGCGAGTTGCAACCTATCGGCAGGCTAGAACATGATGAATTTCTCAATCTGACTGTTTTGTTATTTTCAGGAGGAAACGATTACAAGAAATGAAAGCAATTACCGGAAAATCAAAATTTGGAGAAATTATCGAGATTTCTGGCCAAGATTACGTTCGTGAAGTCAATAAGGCTGGTGAAGGCATTTGGGTTATTCTGCACCTGTATCAGCAAGGGTAAGTTACTTTTGTTGCACATTTTTATTCTGTTAAAATGAAATAATTACTCTAATTGCAATTTTTTTAATAGGGTTCCGCTTTGCACACTCATTAATCAGCACCTAAATCAATTGGCTCTAAAGTTTCCTCAAGCAAAGTTTATAAAAAGCATTTCCACGCTATGTATCAAAAACTTCCCAGACAGAGATTTACCTGCAATTTTCGTCTATCATGAAGGGAACATGAAAAAGCAATTCATCGGTCCTCATTCGTTCGGTGGAATGAATTTAACCAAAGATCGTAAGTTCTAGTTGCTTAAAACAAATGTTTGAAATATTTGATTTAGTATTAAGGCTCTTGTAATTCCGTTTTCAGAGTTGGAGTGGATGCTATCTGAAACGGGAGCAATCAAAACTGACCTGGAGGGACCACCTAAAAAGCAGATCAAAGATGTGCTTTTCTCTTCCTTGCAACCTGGGTTTGGAAACAGTCATAATGATGACCCTGTAGATGAAAATGATTGGTAACATCAAAATTGTTTTAAATAAAAATGTAATTTATGGATAATAAAAAAATGTGATTTGTTAAATATAATGTTGGGTGTTGTCCATTTTGATTTGTTTTTACATGTGTAGTTTTGTAAACAGTAAACACTATCCAATTGTATAATTTCCATTCTATAACATTTAATTTCCAGAACATATTAATACTAAAAATACAAACTTTTTATGAATACAAGCACATGCCATGTTGTGAAACCTTCAAATCTGTTTCTTTAACGAGTCACTGGCCCACCTTTTGCAACCCAGTCAGAAAAGCTTCCTTTGTATGGAACAGCACTGGAAACAAACAACAATGCAAATCACATTTTTTAAAATTTAAAAATGTTAATTTGATCATAGATGATAAGGCCACATACTTTAGTCCCAGTTCTTTGGCAATGTCTGAAGCCATAATTGCTCGTTTTCCAAGCTGGCAGTGCATGACCATTTTATCAGCGGCTGAAGGTTTTTTGGTCTTGTAAATCAGTTCAAATTCCTCATTACTAAGTTGTAGCGCTTCTTTTACTTTACCCACTACAATAAAAATCAAAAACGTCGTTAGTAATTCTAATAATCTCACGATTTATTTGGCGACTGGTAGACATGCAAATGAACATTGAATCAATATCATTAATTTAATTGCACTAGGTGCTATATGTTAATATTCACAAGTTGAGTGTGCATCCAGTTACTATACATGTAATTGATTATTGGGAGAGAACCATGCTATAGTTATTGCAAAGGTATATCACCATACTTACGTGGTATGTTGATAGACTTGTCTATTTTTCCAGCTTGTTGGATTTCATCTGGATTCCGTACGTCAATTAATACTATTGCATTGCTTTTCAATTGCTCCTTAAGCTCGTCAAAAACTACTTCTATAAAAAAAATATTCAATGAAGGTCATCTAAATGAACTGGCTACGCTAATGCGGCTGTGGTAACACAAACGCGATTAGAAATTTCCACAAGGATTATATAACAACTGCATATTGTTATGAGGTGCATGTATCTTGCAAACACAAATAATAAGTTCATAACTACATGCATCTGAATCACGCCTACCGTTTATATCCATAGTCTTTATGCAAAAATAACGACTCACAGTGTTATTCCAAGCACTTACAGGATATGAATGAACGCTCCTAACTCTATTTACATAGACAATACCTACCGGTATGTCATATAAACCATATTTACTTAATCGAAACAGGAATCTCAATGACATCTCAATGTTCCCACATGATATAAAAAAGCAGACGATTGAGCAAACCTTCTGCTCTTTTTAAAGACCGGGGAATAAAGCGCCCTCTATAATTTTCCTTTTCTTATCCCCCACCTTTTTTCAAAATTGTCCAACTACATGTATATTTACTATCAGTCTGGAAGACGCAATTTATGGTCCAGAATTATTAATAGTGAGAGCCCTTGAGGCAGTCTCATTCGCATAGTTCTAATTTATACGAAACAACAACATTACATGTATATGCTTCGGCTTTTGGGGGATCTGAACTGCATGTTTTGCTATGAAGGAAATTTTGAAACATACTTTTAAAAAAACTACTTGTTATAACACAAAAATTAAAATTGATAAAAAATGCAGTATTTTTGTAGCTACTACATGATCAAAATTTCATAATTTTCCCATTTATAGGGAATTTTTAAAAAATTAAAAACTAAAATACCTATTTTTTTGGAATACACACCGTGCCAGTACCTGCTGCCACCTAGTGGCGTGTCGAAGAACTATCGCAAAACTTTTACAGTTTGTTTTATTTTATTTACAGTCCCCAGTTATGAAATTTTGATCATGTAGTAGCTAAAAAAATACTGCATTTTTATCAATTTTTATTTATGTATTATAAGAAGTAGTTTTTTTTAAAACTATGTTTCAAAATTTCCCTCATAGCAAAACATGCAGTTCAGAGTCAGTTCAGTTCCCCCTTAAGGGGAAAAGACTGGCAATCACTGTTAGCGTAGATGCTATGCATGATTGCCCCCCTTACAGGGGTAATGGCAAGCAATCCCTGTTAACAAAGATGCTATGCAAGTTTGACCACTTTAAGAAGAAAAGGCTAGCAATCACTGTTAGCGTAGATAACAAACTATGCAAGTTTGACCACTTTAAAGGGAAAAAACTGGCAATCACTGTTTCACTGTTAGCATATGTACTAGGCATGATTGCCCCATTTTAGGTGTAGGTACTTATTCGATGTCTTTTTTTCAAAATCATGTGAAACAACTTTATAGAAAATCCACAAAACTGGCTAGCCCAGACTAGTTTTCCGTGAAATTACTCATTACTATTGCTCTGTTACATTTGTTAATTACTGTTTCCTCAACGAACTTAGGCGTGATTGACTCCCACTTGGTGATGCATCAACTGACTTGCAATGGTGTACTGGAAGGAATCCGTATTTGCCGTAAAGGCTTCCCCAACAGAATGGTGTACCCTGACTTCAAGCACAGGTGAGGTGTTTAATTTTACTACTGGTTCCAAAACAGTTTTAAAGAAATGTTTTTTTTTATTCCTTGAAATTTTTTTTTGCATTTTATATTTGCACTTCTCTTTTCAAGATAAAGAGTTTGAACTTGCATATTTTACGAGCAAACCGAAATGCAAATAAAAATTTTATTTCATATTCCATTATCCTTATCATCAATTATCACCAATGAATAATTAATTAGGTTTAATGTAGCTCTCCCAGAATCAAACACCCGAATCCTTTGTTTGAGAATATATTGAAAACTGCATTGAATAACCTATTTTTTCAACAACCCTCCCCCCACCTCGTCCGTGATGTTTTTTTACAAACCCCGAATTACAGATACATGATATTGGCCCCCAATGCCATCCCCAAGGGGGGCGCCTTTGTGGACGCTAAGGTGGTTGCCGAAAAGGTCTTGGCCGAAATTGCGATGGACCCTGAACAATACCGATTGGGACACACCAAGGCACGTGCTATGCTAATAAGCGTTCCCTGCACCCCTTGACCCCAATTAAAAAAAATAAAGTCACTAGTCCAACCTAGGCCTCTCGATAAGAGAGGCTGAGCAGAATGGAAAGGGTAAGTAAAGAGTGAACCCTTACCTATCCACCATGGCAACCAACCTTTGACCTCTAGTACCTGTGTGAAACTCACTCCTTACAATGACCTCCCAGCGTTATGTCATTGAGGAGGTGAACTCCTAGTTACTAGTTTCAATATTAGTTAACTCCTGTTTGACCCCAAGTCCATTCCTGGTTGACCTTTTCACATCGCCAATTGACCTCTTATTACCATCCTAGCCATTTGTTGGACAATGCCCTTTCCTACTACATCCATTGCACCACCGTTTGATCCCACAGCCAGTTTTACCTGTAGCTACCAGCTTAACCCTTTAGCCACATTGTTGGCTAAGTGGCTATTCCTATTACACCACCATTACACCACCTTAGCCACCAGATATTCATCCCTAGACACTTGTTGAATAAGTGGCCATTCCTAATACATCCATTGCACCACCAACTAGTTTGACCTCCACAACCTTCAACCCTTGCACCTTGCACTAATCCCCGAGCCTTTTGTCTTTGCCCCCTTTTCACCTCCTAGATACACCATCCTCGACACCACGGCTATTCCAAAAGGATTTTGTGAAGCTAAAGCTGCCACTGACAAGATCCTTAAGGCCATTAAGTTGGACGAAGCCAGTTTTCGCATGGGTCACACCAAGGTATGGTACGCCATTTTGGTACACATGCAGATGGTCAAGCACAGAAATCACCACTGCATTTAATGGCAAAACCATGGCACAATGACTTGGCTGAACTCTGGCTGAACACTAATCCTCTGCTGGCTATGTCGAATAACCTCTGACCTTCATGTTGCATGGGGAAAAAAAGATGGGTTTGACAAATTATAGGTTAAATTTGTTTAAAAATTTAAACTATCATTTATTAATGTTGTAAATATTATTAATGAGCTTAATAACTTGTAAAAACTAACCATACGACTCTTTGCATGCTGACTCGAGATTGCATCATATCAAAGGTAAGTTTGTTTTTTGCTTGATTATTGAACAATGTTTTTGAAATCTTAAACCTGAATTCATGTTGAAATTCTTTCAATTTTGTATATTTAAGATAATAATCATAATGGGAATAATTCTTATAAATTATCAATATTATACAATTTTCAAATTTTTCATCGTTGTTGAGGTGGATTAATATGGATAAATATAATCGAAAATTCATTCAAAAACATTTAAATAACTAGTTATCAAATTGAAAATCCAAATTTAAATCTGTTCAATTTTTTTTTTATAAAACAAACTAAGTAATTAAAAACAGTCAAACCTCATAAATCCAAATTTGAGGCACTACATAAAATATCTGTATTTTCAATAAACTAAAATTATATTAAAAAAACTAAGCTTTCAATAAACTAAATTTAGGGAAAAGAATTCAAAAGAATTGAAATTACATGTGGGCATTTTTGATTGGTTGCACCGAATCCAAAGGAAATTTAATCGTTCAATGTTTTATCAATACAACGAGCAAAGTAATGAACAAAATTCGAAAATAAAATACAATTCACTAAATATAATAAACAAAACGTTATCTTTAGCCCCAGGTCACACTAAGCTGGAAACGCGCGTTTGGCTAGCCTCAAACAAGTCTTTTAATTAAAAAAGAATTTTCGTACCAGATATTAATTTGTACATTTTATAATTCTAGAATTTAAATTAAATTCGATGCCCTGTTTGAAACTAGCCAAACGCGCGTTAACAGCCTAGTCTGGTCTGGGGCTTAATCGTCGGTTATGTCTAAGAACAATCCGGGAATGGTGCAACCGGTCAAAAAAGCTGAAAATTTGCTAAAAATTATTGTTTGGCAACTGCACGATTTTCCAAAGCGCCACAACCCAGCTTAGTAGAACCTAAACTAATTAATTCCATTTCTAATTAACTTCAAAAAGGTCTTCTTCAGAGCTGGTGTCCTGGGTCAGCTGGAAGAATTGCGTGATGAGCGTGTAGGCAAGATCTTCTCTTGGCTCCAGGCCTTCATCAGGGGTTACATCACCCGCAAGAACTTTAAGAAGTTGCAAGACCAGAGGTATAGCCTTCAGGCTTGGTCAAACTTTCGTATTCAGCAAGGACTCCCATTGACCCCTGTCGTTGTCTTTTTCCAGAATTGCCCTGTTGGTCATCCAACGCAACTTGCGCAAGTACCTCCAACTTCGCAACTGGCAATGGTGGAAGTTGTACAGCAAGGTCAAGCCCCTGCTCAACGTGGCCAGAGTGGAGGACGAGATGAAGGTAAGTCGTACTTTTGGGGTTGCAAATCCTTGATTGAGCCCGATCATACAGATCTGAACATTGAAAATCCTATCGAAAATCATGCAAATCCAAGGAAACCAGACTCGAAACACACTGATTGGCTGATACGTTATCGGGCCAATGCGAGATGATTGTTTCATACTGGGGCCTGCATGACTTTAAGGCTGAACTAAACTTCCCCTTTCCTATGGGGAAATTTCTTGACGAGCCCTCCGTCTTTTCTAATTAAAATTTTGAGGAAAACAATATTTGTAAAAATTCTGTTTTCATAGATCTAGTGCACAGAGACCATGTTTTTTATAAAAAATGTCTGGTTATTTTTAAAATTATTTTTTTTTTTAATTTCGCGGGTGTATTACTGCCACCTGATGTCAGCTACCTGCAATTTATCGTCGCGTTTCGAAAATGTATTTATTACTTGCTTAATATTAGAGAGACGTTAATTTAAATGTATTTGTGCCCTAGCTCGATAAATAATTCATGCTTTAAAATTAAAATACACACCTTAACTAGTATAATTAAT
The DNA here is from genome assembly GCA_034698905.1 of Xestoiulus laeticollis. Lineage (NCBI taxonomy): Eukaryota > Metazoa > Arthropoda > Diplopoda > Julida > Julidae > Xestoiulus > Xestoiulus laeticollis. The sequence goes on from JAQGCC010003567.1 coordinate 7,116, forward strand.
TTGCTGATTTCGTAACAAAATTCAAATTCTGAAAAACGCCTGTAGCTGACACCAGGTGGCCTCAAAGACTTAGCCACGTGAGATCTCCGTGAAATTTAAAATTTATTCTTATTTATTAAATTTAAAATTTAATGGCCATTTTCATAAAAAAACATGGTCTCTGTGCCCTAGATCTATGAACACAGTATTTTCCCTATTTTTTTTTTCAAGAATTTTATTTAGAAAATGCGCTGGGCATGTCAAGAAATTTACCCATAGGTAAGGGGTGTTTAGTTCAGCCTTAAAGGGTCCTATTTCAACCTGAGGAATGAGGATATTTTCAATGAAAGTTCTATTAACGTCCACCTTACTTGAAGAACGCTAATAGGTATGTCACAATGAAAGAAGATGCCATCCTCCAGAGTTGCCATTTCTGGGGTTTCAACGGGGTTTTCGGGTCCCAGCTAAATGTGTGAATATACATAAGATTATCTTGCTCGAAAAAATTGTTCACGAATTCCTTATTCAAATTACAGGCTCTGGAAGAGGAATTGAAGAAGACCAAGGAGGCCTTGGAGAAGGAAGAGAAACTTCGCAAGGAGTTGGAAGGTCAGAACATCAAGATGTTGAAGGAAAAGACCGATCTCTTGGCTCAATTAGACCACGAAAGGTCCAGCCTTGGAGACGTAGAGGAGAGGACCCAGAGGCTCATCACCCAAAAGTCCGACCTGGAATCCCAAGTCCAGGTAGGAAATCCACTTGGAATACTTAAGAATCCCCAATTCCAAACACTGTGTTCGTTAAGATGACGCTGGACAATCTCAGTTTTGCGAAATTTACAGCATTTAAATCATGCTTTTGTAGTTCTCACCTAAGATTTTCATTGAATTTATCGGCCGGCCAAAATTTTGCGAATTAGGCCAACATTCGAAATATGCTTATTTCATCAAATTGTTCAAAATTTGACGAATTAATAGTTTTTAATAACCGAAGTTTAAAAATCAGGCTCGCTTGATAAATTGCCATTCTTCGTTTGCTGAACTGCTAAAGTTTGATCCATATAAATCATTTTTGAAATTTTTTTGAATTCTTGAACAATTTTTCTTGATTTCACAAAACGCTTAACATTTCACAATATGCTCTGAATTGCACGTTTTCAAACTTATCGTGATATCAGTACATTACTTCAAAATATTTAATCGAGTTAAATCTCTTAATTATTAAAAATGTAGTCGAAATCTATTACATGTAGATGAATTTCCAAATTGTCGCAAATTAAATGAAACTCAAAATTGTAATGCAATTACGATTTAAAATTTCTTATGAATTCACACGTATAAGAGTGTTGCATACCAGAATAATCCTTATTTAATTTTGTAAACTGTTAGGAATAAATGGAATGTACGAGAACCTAGCATAAATAGTCTATTATTTGTTTAATTTTTTGTTTATGTACATTATATTCCATTTCATGGAAATATGTCTGTAAAGTTTACCAGACCCTCTACAATTATAAACTTTACAGACACATTTCCATGAAATAGAATATACATATACATAAACAAAAAATTTAAACAAATAATATAATATTTATGTTAGGTCCTCGTACATTCCATTTGTTCCTAATAGTTTCCAAAATTAAATTAAATAATAATTGAGAAAAAAAGCTTATTCTGGTCTGCAACCATCGTAACAAAACTATTTAGTTTAATAACTAAGACTAAAAGACTAAGATAGTTTTCCTAAGAATTTACATACAGATTTTCCAAATAGATTTCTTTAGATAGACAAATAGAGCTAACGAGGCGTTTCTATGCCCTTATCACGCTCTATAACTTAGAAGAGAAACCGCTTTATTAACTTTCCTTCAAACTCTACAAAATAGATTTATTTACGTGTCTTGGCGGGTGAAAACCTTCGTGACAGTGTAAAAATAAACCGAACACTTTATCCAGATTTTTTTCTGGTAATATTCGAAAGGATGATGTAATCTCGAAATCGGTATGCCAAAAAGAAAAATACTGGTTCCACTCGTGTTTTAGCACCTGTTCCGGCAACGATTTATAACCGGGTTGTGACTAATTAGCCTAATTCTGGTCTTGGAAAATATCCAAAATAGCTTCCGAACAAGCTTACCTTTACGATCTAACTTCCGAAATAATGTAATTTGTTTAAAACGATTTCGGTGTTTAAGAGGAATTTAGTGAAATTGGGGCAAAGAACCCTTTAACAAAATAAATGGTATTACATTAGGTTCCTTCACGCGAGCGCAATTAAGCACAAGCCGATAACACTTAGATCTGCGCATGCCCTGTTCATGCGCGCATCTAATTACGCGCTTGTGCTTAACAGCGTTCGTGTGAAGGAGCCTATTACAGGCAGGGTTTTTACCTTCTCTTGAAAGCCAAAATGTTTCAACATAAAGTTCACGAAGATTACACTTTTATACAACCAGATAATTTCATTTTTATCAGACAATTGCTGTAGTCACATAATTGATTTCAACCAAGTTGAAAACATATTTGGTTAAAAACAGTTAAAAATTGGAATCAGATTTCATGTATGGTAAAATGATATTCAGTGGCTACAGTTAATAGCGAGATAAAGCTGCACGATCGATTACGATACGTTTACGATTACGCGTCATAAACTGTCTTTTAGCGAATGGCGATGCGTCATTTGGCACCTATGCATATATACGTGTTTGCGGTTGATGACGCATTAATCGTAAACGTATCAAAATCGCTCGTGCAGCTTTATCTCTTTAATGTGTCTCTTTTATTGGAAATTCAGATTGCTAGCTTCATAAAGTAGCGAAAAAGTAGGCGAAAAATAGAGAAAAAAAAAAACAGAAAACGAAATATTATCAACAAAATACTATTTGAGAAGCAATTCAGTACTTGTCCCTTTAAATGTGTATTTTGCAAAAATATGAAAGTTAAACTTAAAAGTACAATTTATGAATTTTTTACAAAATTGTTTATACTGAAGGAATTCAGCAAAAGTTATATTTTACAAAAATATGAAAGTTATAAATTTAGCTGAATTCCTTCAGTAAACAGTTTTGTAAAAATAAATCGATGCCAGAATATATTATCATGAAAATACTATTTGAAAAACTATTCATAAATTGTACTTTTAAGTTTATTTTACAAAAATATGAAAGTTTTAACTTTTGCTGAATGCCTTCAGTAACCATTTTGTAAAAAAAAATCAATGCCAGAAAATATATATATTATTATGAAAATACTATTTGAAAAAACTATTCATAAATTGTACCTTTAAGTTTATTTTACAAAAATATGGATCTTACTGAATTCCTCCTGGAAACAATTTTGTAAAAAATATTTTCCAGCTGTGGATTTCATCCTAGCTGAAAACCAACTTGAATGAAATCCTTTCTATGACGAGAACTAATATATATCACTAATTTCTGAGTTTAAGAAATTTTGGGGTGGGGAGATGCAATTATTTCAAAATACTTCACAGTAAAGGCGTGTTCAACGCAATTTTCGCATCGCCCTTCTCCTTTTTGGACTTGAAAAATCTGTTGATTCTGGATGAAAACGGAAGCCGAAAATGTTTGGTAAAAAAAATGGGACTAAAAGTGGGTCTGGCAAAACTCCTGTCAACACATTAGCAAAAAAAGACGAAGTAGAAGCGACGTTTCGCACGGAAAAAATATGAAAATTTACGGTGAGTTTCTAAAATTAGGAGCTGATCCAATCGGAGTTATTTCGGGGGATTAACTCGAGGCAAGCGATAGTGAAACATAAGCTGAACTCCAGCCCAAAATAAAATTTTTAAAAAAAAATATTATGCTGCCATATTCCTTATATGCAGAAAAGGAGGGCACCAGAACTTACCTCCAACGAAACCCATACATTCTAGGATAAAGAACATGTCTCTTTTTTGTAGCAATTTTTTAAAAACATAAACTTGCTGCTTTTCGTAATTGTAATTTCGAAAATGCATTAAAAAGCCACATTATTTTTAAATAATTAATTTACTTTCATGGCTCTGAAATTGATGGAAATTAAGATACTTTTAAAAAGTATCAAAAACACTTACACTAACCAATTAAATCTAAATATTTCAAAAATATGCTTTTCAAAAAATTGGAAAGTTATGCAAATACGTGTATAAGATTTCCAAATATTTATGAAACCAAGACATTCAAACGCGACATTTTTGTTTTTATTTCTTGGAAGAAAATAATACACTTTCAATACGTTTTTAGAAATAGCTAAGAAATATATAGATATTTTTAAAATCTAGATGCGTTTTAAATTGAATTGACATATCAAAGCGAAGTTTTTAATATAAGAAATATTTAAAAGCTTCCAAAAAGCTTAAATTGGGTTAGAACTTAATATTTCTATATGATAATGAAATTTAACATCGAGAAAATTAATAAAAAAAAGCTTAAATATTATTAAAAATCGCTTAGATAAAAATAAATAAAAAAATAATCTAGACTGACAGTACATTACCACACAAGGCTGATTCTGTAAAGATTCAAAATATTTCTATCGACTTAACTTAAACGTAAAATGCACATTTATGAATTTAAAAAAAAAATTAAAACAAAATTTGAAAATGTGAAAGAACTTACAAAGATTCAAAGATGGAACATATATTTTATAGCGACTGCTTTCCAAAGTGAAAATTGCCAATTTAAAAGTGAATATATAGTAAAGTTCTGGGTACAGACATGGCGGAGCTTCCGGCGGAAACGGGGCCTAAATCGATCATATAAAAGATTCCAAGACGTAATAATTTCGAGAAAAATAAACACAAAAAATCCTTACAAACTCTGCAAAATTGATGCACAGCTGCATCAAAATGATGAATGTTCCAAAATTAACCAAAATTAACATCCCTCGCCTAATTTAGTAAGGCTATTGCTCACCCCCACGTGTCGAAATCCGCCTTATCCTGGCAGAAATATTCGATGAAAAAAAAACTTTTTTTTTTTAGAAAAATAAAAATGTGGTCGAATACCTTTAAGAACGACAGCTGCGGCACATGTTTTTGGTATCCAAAAATAGAGCTAGATTGGGTGGAATGTATATTTGCGTGTACCTTAATGTTTGGGGAGGAAGGTTGAAACATAGCAAAAACATGCTATCAAAACCAGACCAGAACAGAGAAAACTTGCCTTTTCGAGAGACGAATAAACAAACTTGAAGCGGATACGGAAAACACGAAGGAAAGCCTGCATCAACCTTTAAGTAATAAATAAAAAACATAAAAAATTACTTCCGAATAGCCATGTTCGTTTAAAAAGCAGAAGCTTTAGACTTTGGGTAAAACTTGAAAAAGATTCAGCTTCTGACTTTTTTAAAAATATTTTTTGAAAACCAACACTAGGCTGGAAACGCGCGTTTAGCTAGCCTCAAACAAGGCTTTTTAATTAAAAAAGAAATTTCGCACAAGATATTAATGTGCACTTTTTATAATTGTAGAATTTAAATTAAATTTGATGCCCTGTTTGAGGCTATAGCCAAACGCACGTTTCCAACCTAGTGTGACCTGGGGCTTATCCCTAAACTTAGTAAATCTTAATTGCATACCTGATAAGCATTAGAAATGTGTTCAGAGCAATTCCACAACATTTATCTGCAAATTTTGCAAACCTGGCTAAGCATATAGAAATATGCTAAGAGCGTTTTCACAACATTTAGCACCAATTTTGCAAGCCTGGCGACTTTCTAACAAACTGTATAAAACAAGGCAATAGTTCATAGTAATGTCAACAAATTTAAGTCTTCGTAATCCAATCCAATGTCAAGTGTTTCCCTCAGCATCTGAAGCTTAACCACATTCTTATATGATGTAAAGTTGACAATAGGCTCCTTCACGCGAGCGCTGTTAATTAGATGTACGCATGCGCTGTTCATGCGCGCATCTAATTACGCAGGAAAAACGTTGTCAGCTTGTGCTTAACAGCGTTCGCGTGAAGGAGCCTGATATTTTACAATAATCCATTTTCAAACCAGGGCAACTGTAGCAACAACAATTTGTAATTTTTGAAAACGTTACAATTCGTCCCAAACTCCTTATTAATTCAATCCTCCCACCTTGTCACATTTTCTCCAAATAAGTCCACGAAATCGCGAACTTGTCAATGCACCGATGGCACCTTTAAAGGCCCGTTACGTGTCCCCCGTCCCTAGAGCGTATTTCTGTCAGCGCCTTTGCTTATTCGTACATGTAATTTGGGCCAAAAACTTTGGATTCCCCCATCACCTCACCCCCTCCCCACCCATCGCCAGGGTCATATTTTCGTCATTTCCAAATATTTTCTTGGCTGGCTTCCCCCTGCCCCCGCCTTCCCGTCATTCTCCGCGGTTCGTCATATTCCTCGCTCGGCTTATAAGCCCTAGCTTAAGCCTTAGCAGGTCACATTAGTCAGCACGAGTCGACGAAAAGGTGCTTTTCGGCCTTTTTCCAGAGCGCCATCCCAGCGCATACGAATTCCCAACGAAAACCTTTTGGATATACGTTTTTTTACGCCGCTTCGACAAGCCTCCTTCCGGGGAGTCTGCCCCCTCCCCCTTAGGACTTGGATTTCGCTATTTTTTTTCGGGCTGTGATTATATTTTCATACAACATTTCTACTCTTATTTTCAATTCCCATCTGTGCGTGTTGTGCGCTGTCCTGTCGTCACGTATTACATTTATTTCACTTTTCTTAACGAACACTGTGCGCGTCCCCAATGGCTGATTACGTGACCACGGTGGACGTGAAACCGGAAATTAATTATGAGGATATTTTAAAGGAAATGCAAGAGCGGCTGCAACAGGAAGAGGATGCCCACAACCAACTGTCCGGCAACAAAAAGAAGCTGGAAGGCGAACTCCAGGGCTTCAAGAAGGACATCGAGGACTTGGAGCTGACCATCCAAAAGGTGAGTGATATCCACGAAAACTCTTCCTTATTATTAATATTTCTGTATTTTTCAAATAATCTTCATAAAATTCATGGTGGAATAATCGCTGGAAGCCCCCGTTGCACAGTTGCTGAAATTGTTCAGCTTGAGATCGAGCTGCGGCTTAAGTTCTGGAATTTGTATGCAATTTGGTCTACTTGAGAGGCAGCTTGATCTCAAGCTGAACAATTTCAGCCACTGTGGTACGGTGTATCACCAAAGTTGGTATACGCTTACAATTAGTAGTTCAGTGCCCTAGTGAAAAAAAACATTGCTTAAGAGATTGTAGAACATCCCAAAAACCCATTGCTTAAGCCCCAGGCCACACTTGGCTGGAAACGCGCGTTTGGCTATAGCCTCAAACGAGAATTTTAATTAAAAAAGAATTTTCGCTCGAGATTATTAATGTGCAAATTTTATAATTCTAGAATTTAAATTAAATTCGAGGCTAGCCAAACACGCGTTAACAGCCTAGTTTGGCCTGGGGCTAAGAGATTGTAGAACATCCCAATTGAAAATTGTGAATCATGCTGATTATATTCTTATTAGAGTGGGATCTCGTAGTAGATTCATACTTTAAGGGTAAGAACAGTTTGGGGGCATGAAGCATGGCATGACCTTAATGCAGCATTCAAATTGGGCAATCGGAAAAAACCTGTAATAGGGAAACTAATCGGAACGCTGCATTTAAGATAATTCCTTTCATCATGGTATACCATGCTTCTTGTTCTCCCATGCCCTACGCTGTTCTTATCCTTAGAGACTCATTCCATAGAATCCTAAAAAAAATTTATATTGTCATCTCATTTGGTCTTATTGCATCACGTTGACTCGTCAGCACGTTCCATAATCTCGTTATTCTCTGTGAAACCACTTGAGTGATGAATTTTGGAATGTACTGTATAGTGTTACCATAAGCTCAAAAATAATTTAAAATAAGTAATTTTGTGAAGCAATAGAGGAATTGAGCAGGTTTCCTTTAATCTTAACGAGAACGATAAACACACTAATACGCATGCGCATCAATAAGTTATGCGCCGTAAA
>JAQGCC010003568.1:0-15072 GCA_034698905.1 Xestoiulus laeticollis
CAAATTGGTGAGTGTTTTCAAAATTAAATTTTTTAAATTTCCGTTTTCCCATCCCTATTTTGCCACGGGTTTTCCACTCGCTTGAAAAACGGGCTGAAAAAGCACCGTAGGTGCTCGGTAACCCGGTTCTATATATATATATATACTGTAGTAGCGCTATAGAATGGGCATGTTGTGCCGTGTTGGCAAAACAAAACATGTCTGCTCTGCACTTCCGTTATAACCAGGATTTTTTCCGAATACAAACAAAGTAAAATACGTAAATGGATCTACAAGTTGTGAAAAAATTACGTTATTTGGATAAAACCTATTATTTACATATTAAAATGAACGGTGCTTGATTGTAGCGGTTGTATATATACAGCGCTCCAGTGGTAGTAGAACGGTTAAGCTGTGGGGCGCTCGTGTCGTCATTGCAAGACAAATAACGTTGATTAATGCATTTTTTACATTAAAAAATTGGAATTTTTTGGTCGCAATAGTGTCATTGAACTACTAAAATTTGTTAGATGAAAATGTTCCACGAGACTGTGCTGCACACAAAATTTAAGCTCTCTAGGACGGGTAAAAGTTAGTAAAAAAGGAGCTCAAAGAAGTTGAAACAAACAAATTTCATGTCAAGTTAAATAAAAAGTTTTAAAGAAAAACGACTTAATATATACTGCTTGTAACTTACTTTCGTCTAATAATTCTACCCGTAGAAATATGTTGGATCCTAAATCAACTCCTACAACATCCTCTCCATTCACATCCACTAATCTTAGTTGCACTTCAGGTGTTAATGCAACTCCAGTGACGACGGAAGTAATGTTTGCCACATCCCTACAGATTTTAATTAATTGAAGTCACGTTTAGTTGCCCATTTCACTGCACATTTTTTATACAGTTGGATTAAAGTTAAAAGAATAGGAATATAGTTATGTTATATCATGGGAACTGTCCATAAATGGCGTCACATAAGGAGGGAGGGGGTCACACATTTTTAAAGATTTGTGATGAAGGGATGGGGGTGTTAAGAAATGTGACGTCACATCACAAATAAAAATGCGATACTTTAAATAACATGTTTTATGATGAATATTTTCAAAATATGTTTTTGTAAATTTCAGTTTTCCATTGTTTCCTTTTTAGTAGCCTACATGTTTTCTCTAACGTCATATTTGTGGGAGGGAGTTCTGATTGTTCTACGAGAATAATCAGTAGTTTATTCTTAAATTATTTGAATTTCATTATTTTTCTTAGGTAACGGTCAAAGGCATTGGTATGCGAGAGTGTTTTTTTTTTTTGCGTAAAAAAAGTAAATGAAAAAATGCAGAGTATACATTAAAAAGATAATGTTATGTACAGAAACTCAGCTTCTATATGCAATTTGTAATTCCTAAGTTAATGAAAAGATGCTGAGCATAGCCTACATTTAAAAAATATTGTTGTGTACAGAAACTCAGCTTTTATTTGCAATTTGTAATTCCTCAGTTAATGAAAAGATGCTGAGCATACATTTAAAAAATAATGTTGTGTACAGAAACTCGGCTTTTATTTGCAATTTTTAATTCGCATATTTTAGATGCATGTTGAAATATAATCATATTTGATAAATCTTAATGCATCGTATTTTGCCATCTGCATTTACTTACGGTTCCACAATTTGCTTTCCGGCTTTTAATCTCACTTTGTGCTCTTCGTAATCACACACTACATCGATCCTTCTGTCAGAAGATGTTAAGATGTTGGGATGATGTTGAACAATGATACTGTTTGTGTAAGTGCCGTTACCCTACATTGCATTTAAAAGAATGGCAGATTGGGGTTATGATGTGGCAGCATTTCGACATTAATTATGCCCAAAACGGCCAGAAACAATTACAGTGGCAGTGGATGCAACATTTTCACTCGCCTCATTTATAGTTCCACACAATGGAGACTTGAGTGGTAGTGTGATTTCCACTTGATTAGAATTATCTTGTCCTGTAGAGGAACATTCGTTGGGATTTGCCATGGCGTACACTTTCCCCTTGAATGGATATTCCGATGTCAAAATGGCCGTCATGGTGTTTGCATCGCATTTCATCCTAACTTTAACAAACAACAGAAAATGCACCCTACATGTTATACAATGTATTCAAAGTTGTTTGCTTATTTTACAGAATTTTTTCTTTAAAGAATAAAAAAGTGTAAAAAATATTAAGCTATGTGGAATCCTATAATGTTTACATTTCAAGAGAAAAATGGCTACATGTAGTACTTTGTTGCATTGTAAAGTAGTAATATTCAAGCAAAAAGTCATACTGAAAGTGTGTTTCGCAATAGAAAGCAGTCTGAGCACGTAACAACTGCAATTTTTTAAAAACTTATTATTTAACTGCCGTCTTGCGATAAAAGGATTGAGGGAACCTACGTTTTGATTACTGCTGTGTCAAATCTACATCCAACAGTGTTTAGGTGCTTAGCTTTATTGCTTTTAGATATATGGCATTAGCTCGAATCTCATGAAAATGTATCGCATTATGCCAAAGGCTGTTTTACAGAATGCAATTCGGATTTTTATTTTCTATTCTTATCTATTTTTATAATGCTATTGCTTGACGTTCACCCTGTGATGAAGTACCTCGATTAAATTTTTAGTTTGCCCCGTTCTCTGTGTTATATATAGTTATGCCTTTGGGAATGCTGGAAAGCATTTGCTACTTTTTGTTTTAAAAATGAGCTGCATTTTCATACATGTAATTGTGTATTATATGCATCATGTTCTAATATAATACTCTTGCGGAATGAAGACCACCCTTATAGCTCATTATGAAAAAGAAAGGTGAAAAACGAAAGTGAGTTTTTTTAGAAGTAAGCGTGATAAAATATTGGTTGGCACTAAATTTAGTAGGCTCTTCTAGCCCGCATTGAAAATCCTTTTAAGATTTAGCCGATATGATATCAGCAGACTTCTGAAAACGTTTTGTTGGTTTGACTAACTTATAACATTACCAGTCCAAAATTGTACAGTCAACTCCCTTTATAACAGTTCCATTTGTTCGGCCAGTTTTTGGCTGTTATAGAGGATGCTATTTTACGGGTATAACACCTGATTCACTCCAACGTTGATGTAGAACTGATGTGGATCAAGAAAACTTTTGCGTGAGAATTCACACCGCAGAACTCAGTTAAACTGGTCACATGACCTAGTATACTGTGCTCTGTATACTATAGGTCATGTGACCAGTTTAACTGAGTTCTGCGGTGTGAATTAACACGCAAAAGTTTTCTTGATCCACATCAGTTCTACATCAATGTTGGTGTGAATCAGGTGTAATAGGAATGGTTTTTAGTTTGCCAGCAGTATATCTGCTTTGAAAACTTTAATTAGAAGCCAAACAAAATGTGTTTCCTTCTAAAGAAGTATTTTCGATATTACAATGTAGTCTTCATTGAGTGACCAAGTTTTATAAATACAACAAAGTTATAAAATAAATAGTTATACATTAAAATATTCAAAACAACTTAATATGTAAAAGAACTTGTTTGAGTATACTGCATGGCATGCAGCAAAATAAAAAAGAAACTTTGGTATTGAGCAAATGATCTTCAATTTTAATAACAGGTATTTTTAAAGCTCGTCTTTAAAAAAAATAGTTTATTCTTGATCAATTAACTACGGAACTCAACAAGTTTTGTTGGATTGATAGTGTTGCAATTTGGAAACACTAACTCAATTTATCCATCTCAATTGTTCTTTGTATGGATTGTACGCATTTCATCGACCGAAACAGGTAGCTGACAAATCGCTTCAAGGATTTCTACAACACTAATCTTTCATTAAATGGATTATAGAAAAGCCTAGATAGTCTTACCATCCAAACAATCTGTCCTTTCATAGTAATCCGAATCATCTGATGAGTTGAAGTCCTTCGCATCGATGCTCCACCTGTCATCCGAACTTAAAAGACACTCCATGCTTTGTTTCTTGTAAACAAATGCCCTGCACACAAATTCGAGATGACCTTTGCACTTCTCTCTACAGTTTGCTTCGTCCATGCTCGTCGTGACTTTAGCCATTGCATATGGAAATGACGTACGAGCTTTTCGATTGAAATTGCATTTACTAGGCCCTATGGAAAAGAAAATTCAGTGAAAAAAAATTCATTCCCATGCACTCGCTTTCTTATAAAGAGTGTTTAGAGTCATTTTTTCCAATAATTAATTTCTATGCATGACTAGCATGCGTGCACAAACTCAGGTTTTTTCCCCAGCATTTTGGCCACGTAATTGCCTCATTAAATTTATGTTTCACTGAAAGTGGTTATTAATGTGTCACTATAACTCCTGGTAGTTGGTTTATTCATATTACGTGGATTTTCCACTGCGAAAGCCGAATGCATTTTTATCCCTAAATGTCTGATTATTAGCCATTGATAAAGCCGTAAACAAAACGACTATAGCGCTATGTAATTACAAGATAAAGAAATTTCTTTCCGAAATGCAATCTAATCATCCATAGCAACATAAGTTTACCTTTGTAATTAAAAGATTCGTTAGATTGAGCATGATCTGTATACTATGCAGTATGAAGTTCTTAGCAATGTTTGTATATCAAAGTATTACAAGAATAACTTTCAAGCTAGCAGTATAATGACACAGAAATAGAAAAATCTCGGATAACCCTTGAAACCGCTAGGAGAGAGGATTTAAGAACCTAATATTCTACCAATTCGATCAATTTTACAGTTAGTCAGTAAATGTAATTTATGCCCTATACATTTGTTTCTGTTTTCACTTTAATATCTTTTATTTATTGCAGTCAAATCTTAAAGGTACATGTAATGTACTAAGCATGTAATATAATATATGTAAAATCCTCATATATTGCTTACCACTGATGCATTGATTCTCGAAATAATCTACATTCTCATTTAAACTTTGAAATGTCTTTGGTACGCTTCTTCGATCACTTCTGCTTAGTTGACATATCTTTTTGGCGTAATTATATTCGGCAGATCGACACGCAAATTCAGTTTCCCATAAACATTTATGTTGACAATCCGATTTAGAATCAACATTTTCCACGATTTTATCATCAAGACCTCGTAATTCCATTCCTACAACCCGCTCAATCGCCCATTGTTGATGACATGACAATGGTGCTGTAAATCAATAAAATTAGAGCATTGATTTGGAATATTCATTACAAGAGCAGGCATAAACATACATGTAAATGTAAAGAGCGAAAGAGAATATAATAAACTTAATTATTATACTGTTTTATGTCAGCTTTGATATAATTCAACGGATGACCAATGATATTTTGCAAATTTCTTTAATACGTGTAATAATGCATTGTCAAGTGCTTCTATTATTAATCGCTGCACCCACAAATTTATTTATAAATCTTATAAATCAATATATTAGCATGGGATTATTTTTCATGTAAGGATTAATCATTTAGGAAACGTATTAGGTAACTTTGAATGAAAGCCTTGTGCTTTCGCGGATTAGGGTTTGCTATGTACATATCGGTAATAGATAAGTACCACTCTAAAACGATAGAACTTCAAATAAGAGGTCTTCTATTTCTACACAATGCAAAACCGTTCATTGTATTGAAATGAGATTGCACTCACCTTTTAAACATATTTTTTCAAAATAGCTTCCTGTGTAGGGTTGAAATGCCAGTCTTATGTCAGTTGATTGTATCGGCCCAGGAAGCAAGCGACAATGCCCTTTGATGTGATCGACATAGAATCCTCCACAATTTGATGTCGCTTTACAAAGATCATAACATTCGTAATGCCATGTAGAATTTTCCCTATTCTGTACCATTTGTAATTCACTAAATAGAATATGCAAAGATGGCACGGAGACGCCTATAGTTCGCTCAAATGTGAATTGACCATCGGTACATTCGGATTGTGCTGAAACATCCAAGATTTGGTAACGTCAATGGATATTTTTATAAATTATTTTAAAAAGAACAATTTAAATTACAGTAAAACCTGGTAGTGACCGCTTCTGTATAAAGACCACCTCTGTATAGTGACCACTTTGGATTTAGTGCATGCATGTACATGTTTTCCGTCATAAAAAATCTCTGTATAGTGACAACCAGTATACAGTGACTGATTTTGCCATTTTTTGGGTGGTCAACTTTAGCAGGTTTTACTGTATTTTTCTCCCAAGCATAAGCATCGATACAAAAATATCATTAAATTTCTTTATGGATGAAATCTAATAAGCTTAAACTGTTGATTTCATTAAGAGAATTATGTTTTGGCAGTAACTAGTAAAGTTTTTATAGTTTGGCTCCTATTATTTGTTGCTTTTAGGCCTGCTTATTTTCTTATACAATTTATTATTAATATCGAGACAGTGGCGTAATTAGGGTGATGCAATTTTGAAATGAGCCCTAGGCTTCAAATTTGGGGGTTACGTGTGTAATAAAAAAGGAAGTTAAGATGAAGCTTATATAAGATGTGGAACATTAAAAGGTTATGAAATGCTAGGCTTTAGGAATGAGGAGAAGGTTGTCATTATATTTTTCAATGGGCGCCATTTTGCTTATTTTCTCTGGGCATCAACCCTAGTTGCTAAGTTATTGTACAAGGACTGCCGCTATAAACTGTTCTTCTTACCTCATGTACATGTACATAGACATTATTAATAAGGCTGTTAAATTAGTAATGTCATTCATCTCAATCAGATTTCAATTCATTCATAAACAAATTTAATAAGACATTTTTCGTTTTTTTTATTTGCTTTGTCGATTAGAAATAAAAAAAAAATATAAAAAATAATGCCTTGAACCTTTCGAAAACGGAATATGAGCTGCTAATATGAGGAAAGTGCATGTAGACGGAAGGTATATTGATATTCTCTTAGAGACAATCATCTAAACACAACGAGAAAAAGAAGGAATTACATTTACATTGAAGTGAATTTTGCATTAATATTTCAATGCAAAATGTAATAAGTCTGAAATAGCATTGTGTTTTTTCAAAACTATCAGGAAGCATACATGTATGTAATATTCTTTTCAATGTCAGATTCACAATGCAATTGGCCGCTACTGTAAAACCTTTGAAATCGTAAAAATCTTTCAAATGCACAATAAAAGAATTTATTCGTGTATGCAGGATGTATTTTGGATTCTTATAGCATTGAGCCAAAAAAAAAGCTTTCATATCATGTTAATATAAACATTTTAGTCGTATGTTATACATGTATTAAAAAAATACTAGGAAGTCTATAGCTTGCACACGTGTCAATTAATGTTAGTTTTAACAATCAATCGACGATGATTCCATTAATCATTTCCATATTGTTGATTTCATAAATGAATTGCGATATTTTCTAGAAAGTTTGCCCCTCGGTCAGAATTGCCTATTTTTTTGGTTTCTTTGATGACTTCTGTGCTGCTTTTAATGCAACGAATTCCATGTGCATGTATGCTGTATAATCTATTGTCTGACGTTGAATCAGGTGCGAAAATTGTAGTTTGTGGTAAAATAAGTAGTATATAGAAGTCCACCTTAAAAAGTAGCCGAAAGGCAATTTTGATGTTGGTACTTGTTCAAATATGCAGGTAAATGCATATATTTACGAAATAAGTCTTTCATTCTAAAATGATTTGTTCTGGTAGGCTTGCATTTGAACTGCATGTTTTCTTTCAAAAAAGGTCATGAACACCATGAGCTCCCATCATTTTATACTAAAATATATGCATGTATACTTGATAAGTCACGAAACCAAACGTGAGTGAAACATATCTTTTACTACGGTATGTGAACTGTATATTACATTAGGTAGATACACAAAGAAGTAGTCGCTTATATCTTAAAAATACTCTAACAATAGATGCTTACATCAAGTTACATGATCATGGAATGTGCGAATTGGTTCATATTTAAAGCTTTGCTATTGATGCATGTAGTAGTCAGCTAATTTATGAAGAAACGTTAATTCTAAAACGTTTCATACTCTTAAGTCTTTCTTCAAGAATGAAGAATGCATAATATATTAAATGCTTATAGGGTTAGAACAGCGTGAGGACATGGCATAGCATGGAGCATTGGGCAATCGGGAAACCTATCGAAATGCTGCATGCCATACACCATGCTTTTCATGCCCACACTTTTCTTAATTACCCTTAGAATGTTCATTTATACTCTTCATTTTACATCATTCTATGGTGCTATACATGGTTGTTGCATATTATGAAAATTGAGTCTTATTCAAGATAGGTGGGGTTGGATGCATACATGTGCTTTGATCTAGAAAAATCTGGAAAAAATACCCGAATTGATAAGCATTTTGATACGCTTTAAAATATATCAAAGTAAGACTTAGTTGAAATTTCCGAGGATTTACCAGCTAGGTGCAGTATATTAAGCTTTGTTTAAAATTAGCGTGCCAAAAGTAGAATTCTAAAAACGCTAGGTCAATCCTTTTCAAATATACATGTCGAATTGGCCTCAGTATTTAAAGAAAAATATAAAAAAATATTCTTAGAAAAGTTTTAAGGGAAACGAGAAAAAAAGGTCATTGACCTTGGGCGTAATGATGAGTGAGTGCATTGCAAATGCCTATTGACAAGTCCCTGTGCAGGTACAAATTCACCTCTTATTATCGAAAAATAAATAGAAATGGTTACAAATTTCAGGAAAGTACTAGCAATTTACAGTACATTGTAGTATAAACTTTAAAACGTACGATTGAGCCAAGTGTTTGACAACAATCATCACAGGTTTGAATTAAATAAAAATTATAAGTAATATTTGTTCGTAGATTCAGTAATATAGGAAGTACTTATTCGTTTCCTTTAATTGATACTCAGAAGTGGTTTTGCAGAGTCACTAAAACGCCTTCCTGATCATAATGAGAAATTTTACCTTGATCCTCGAGGCAAGGGTTGGATTGTTACTAATAATTAAGCAAAGGTGAATCACAGATTGCCTCTGAGGAATTTACTAAATATGTTACCCAGAGAACGTTTTTGTTTCGTTTTGAAAGAGCTTCGTACTGATATTAATAATGAGTGTAATTTACGTAATTATTTATAGGGAACATACAGTCAATTAGTCGTGCCATCTTAGTGTATATTTGCAATCTGCATCAGTCAACAGACTTTATAATCATTTCAAATTAATGACCGAATGGTATCTAGTCAATACACATTTTCTTGATAATACACAAGAGCTTAATTAGAAAACGTTAAATGTTCCCCAATTCCAGCTTTTAATTACATGTAATGCGATTTATTTCTAAATTCATAAAATATTTCGCCATTATTTAGCAATGCTAAATTATTAAGTTGAGATTGATATACTGTTGCTATGACTCCGTTTAGACTCCTAACCACATGATTATAAATTATGAATGCACAATTAAATTAATTACTAAAGATTGTAAAACAGATAATCTTACCTTAACCTCCGTTTCTTAGTGCAATGTGAATCTCAAACTTCTCGTTGAAAGTTCAAACTCAAGATATCCGAATTCTTCCTTCTTGATTAATGTGGAAAAATAATGTCTCGAAGATGATTTAACATATCCAATGTGTCATAATAAAAAAATGCACTAATGGCCCATGTTGATGAGATTTAACGTGGTTTCTGATTGGTGACACTATGGAAGAAAACTAAGCCAGCATCAGTGGAGAGAGAAATGATTTTAAGGAAATGGAAAGTGATGGACCAACCAACCAACCCTGCAGCTGGTGCTGTTTGAACTTGCAATAATAGGTGGAACTAGTTTTCATCCCTTAACAGGATTCAGCTTGGCCTCTTAATACTTCTCTGAAGCTGTACTCAACCTTGAATAATGTATATCCGTTGGCAGTTTTTACCTTTCTATTTTCTGCTTCCTTGATACGAGCGAAATTGCAACGTTATTTAGATGGAAAGTCACAGGTCTAACCACATGTGGCTTTTACGAGAAAGGAGAAATATTACATGTTTTATCATGCTCGAATCAGTGGAAAATTAAATATGATGATAGTGAAAGAAATATTCAATCAACTTGAAGAATAAAAAAAAATACTAATATAATACACATAATGTGGCTAGACTGCGATATTTCATTAGTCGACTCATTATTTATACGATATCGTTTATTTCGAACATTTATCTGAACTCTTAAAATCACATTTCATGAACGAATTATTATTATCCCAATTTGTGCACCCTTGAAACTCCAAGATTAATGAACTACTGAAACTGATAATAATGATCATAAACAAAAAAAATATCCTGTTGTGTGGCCCAAAAGTCTTGTTTACATTTAAAATGCATGTTTAACAAATGATTGAGAAATTTGATTTTACATGCATACTTTATAGCTATGAATTTCGTGAAACGTGTACATGCAGAACAAAATTTTCAAAATTTTAAAGCAAATATAATGAAAATATTATATTTGTATTTAGAAAATATGAATATTAAAGGTCTGAAATTGCTTTGAATACTTTTTTTTCACTTTTCTTTCATCTTTTCATATAAACGAATTGAAAAAAGTTCTATTAACAACTTCAGTTTTTTTAAAATCCCATGCAATAAAAAGCACTGAATATCAGCTTTTTTCAAGCATTTTAAGATAAATAGAACCTTTCTCATGCATTAAAATCCCTATTCACACAGTAGTTTTCTGCATGCAATTTCGATGTTACATTTTAAATGTAATCAGACGTCTGACCTCTCGACGGATTAAAATGGAGAACCCAGGCATAGACGTGTATTGTAAACTCATCTAAAGCTCATACAAGCTTTGCTTTATCATAAATTAAGACTGCTACATACCCAACAACGCAATTCCACCCTGACAATACCCATATGTTGTGAGATAAATATGATTCAACGAAATAAATAACATCAAGAAAGCATGCTGGTAATTTAAAAGGTGCGTGGCTATAAAATGAGTACCGATTCGCTAGTATGATTTATGTAATGAATGCCTTACATAAAAAGATAAAAGTATAATGTAAGAAGACTAGGCTAGCGTTAAAAGAATCATTTTTTGGACAATCTCCTTGGGCTTATATTCCTTAATGTTTTGCCAGAATGAGTATTTCTCATCAGTGGTGAACAACACAATCATGATCACAGCTCTATACGATGCATTAATAAATGCTTTTGCATTTTGATCCTGACGGTTCAAAACACATCAAGCTATTGCAAGCATTTTCTAGTACATAATTGAATTTCATGCATGGCCAACAATCCTTTTCTCTTTTAGACAGCAAATGATTTTGCGCAATCCATTTAGGTTTGAATGAATGATGATAAATTGCCATCTTCTCCGGCATGCACTGGCAGGTGTTAATCTTAAATGTTATGCCAAAACGCTTTTGGCAATCAAACTTGACCGGCATTATTAAAAGGACGAATACTACTTCCGTGTTCTGCATTCTCAATGGGATGGCATCAAAAATTTTTTTCGGTTTAAGATAACTTAAATTGAAATCGAGCTAGAAGATTGCAAACGTTAAATATTCATTCAGATAAGGAGCACAAATAAATCATGGAGATTAATTGCTGCTTCCATCCTTATTAAAACATATCGCCAATTAAATCATGCTTATGCCAGTTATATAATTGGTTTAAGTAATAAATAGTTTGCTACTTGTACGATATAAGATGTGTTTTTTTTGAGGGGAAGTTAGATTTCTTCGGATGTATCTTCCAAGTTTGTAGGTGATGAATTCGTTTGTGAGACCCAGTGCGTGGGGTCCATTGCTATTGGGGAATGATGCAATGCACTTGGAAAACAGTTATAAAATTCGTTTCCCCTAAATGGGGCAGCATCTGGTGGGGATTGTCTGTAAAATACTGGACGACTTGTACCTGCTTCTGACAATTTCGCACTTCTGGAGGGGCCTATTGGCATGTTGGACAAAATGTCATCTCCTGTCATAGACGCCTTGGAGCGAAATCGGCGTCGGCACCACACAGTGGCGCCACAAATGACCACGATGTGGACCAGAATAATACAGGCAATAGATGCAATCACTGTTGACTTGGGAGAACAAATGAAATCTGGCAAAACATGTTCCACACCTGCAACAAGTAAAAGTACGAGGGTGAGGGGAATGTAACGTGCAAAGGAATGTACAATGTGTTTTGTGCCATTTGAAACACCATAATTGCATTAACGGTATTTATTAAATTGGTTTCCGTAATGGCTTACCATTGCAAATAACACTTCTTACAGATGCATATTTCTTTAATTACATACAGTAGTTGTGGACAAGTTTTTTGTTTTCAAAAAAATTTACGAGTCCATTGTAAGATGGCTTTAGGCTATAATAGACCGCAAATGGTGGCCAAGCACCATATTACTAAAGAAATTTGTAGCTGTTTTGTGTTTGCTTTCCTGTTTATAGTGTGCAATTTGTGCTTACCTGTTTAATCATAATGGAAATTTTTAGAACGATTTCTACTATAATGATAAGGTTTTTCTATATAGATGTCTGAGATGTTTTTTCCTACCTGAAACTTTATTAAAGTTGTTTCCGGAACCTGTTCCTAAAATGTCCGAGTTGAAAGGATTGCCTTCGTTAACGGTAATGGGATTCGATCTTCTATCGGAATCAACATCTCCTGCAACAGTCAGTGACAGCCGAAGTGGAATCTCAGTTGGTAATAGGCCTTTGTTTTTCTCTAATGGATCTTCATCCAATTTTGCGATGCTCATTTTGTTAGAGGGCCTAGGCGGTGCTGTGGCCATCGGCCTATTATTTGTTGAGGGAGAAAGTTGCATAGCAGGTAATATTGGGCTGTTTGGATTGGCACTGGCTTGCGGGACTGAAGCTTGTGGCCAGTGTATTATACCAGGCTGTTGATATGATTCAGATGGCAGAATTCCTTCATTACCATCGGTAGAAACTATCGGTGGCAAGGTTTTCTCAGTAATGAATTCAGCTGTCCGTGCCATAGGAATCAGACCTTCCGTCATTATTTCTGATGGTAGTTTTGCACAACCACCATCATTAGATTCTTCGTTTCCATTGCACTTTCGCCCAGTCGGGATTGCTTTTTCCGTTACTTGCATCACGTTATCTTTTTGGGAGTCTTCGAGGACGGTTAATGGCATCGAACTTACTGGATTTAGCTTTGGCCTTGAAGGCGCATTTATTTGGTCACTTAATTGCTCAACATCTTCAGCTGTCGCATTAGCTTCATTAATTTGGGACGCATCTCCTAAGACAAAGTCTCTAGAAAGCAACGTGCTTATTTCTACCGATTTCACTTCTGCGAATTCACTAGATACTGGTACAGCTTCTTTTTTGTCTTCTGGACTCGATTCATTTTTTAAAGTTGATGTTGTAAGAGCTATCTCCTCATGTTCTTCTTCTCTGTGGAAATCATTGCGTTTTCTTCTACCAAATGTGCTCCCATATGTGCAACGGGCCTTGTTAAAAAAGAAGACAAAATTAGTAATTACTGTAGTTTTCTACTTCAGATTGATATTCGAATAATCTTACCGATTGACAAGAATCTTGGCAAAACTGTATTTGCACTTCAAAATTCACTCTTCCTGTAGATGCAAAGCGAAATGCTTTAAATGGACCAGTTAGGGCTCGTGTACCTCTCTCCATATCCAATGATGGAAACACATTTGGATCAGTTGGACAACTAAGAATGACAAAAAAAATTGAATTAAATTAGTTTGAAAGTAAAGGCATTGAAATGCTTGAATAATTCAAAGTTGATGGGAAGATATATTTCCCTGTTTGGAATGGACACCACTTAAGTTTTTATACAGTGAAACCTAGCTGTTAAAGTCTCCCCCCCCCCCAAAGAATGGCCACATTAGGACACTGTATACTTGTGGTCACTATACAGAGAATTTTTATGTAGAAAAGCATTCAAGTGTGCACTAAAATTAATTTTTGAAAAATAGTCACTGTGCAGAGATGGTTACTATACAGAGGTGGTCACTTTTCCCAGGTTTTGCTGTAATAGGATATTAACTAGTGTAATATTAAATATTGCATTAATTTCGAATATTGGCTGTTTCGTATCTGGACAAGTAATTAAGTCTTTATAGCTGTATAGAAAGCTGTATAAAATGAGTTTATTAGTTTATCAACTGTGAGTAATTGGGCAGTAAGAATTACCATTATTCATCTGCATTGTATTACCTTGCAACATTTTAATAGGTTGACCCCACGTTAATGCTGCACTAAATAAGTTTAAAATATTTCTAAATGGATGTGCACAAAATCAGCAGACGTGCAGACATTGCGCCCCTAATCCCACCAAACCAACCATGTGCATACATGTATAAACGAATTTTTGTCTCATTTTTTACAACATAAATAATGAGCAAAAATAAATAAGCATCAGGAAACACGCACTTTTTCAATTCAACATCATCCAAAATGATTTTTTTTCGTTACAGCAAAGGAAAACATTATTTTTCTTTAATATCCGTTTTCTTAATAATGCCAGCGTATTTCCTAAATGTAATTTTCCTTTCAAATGCACCCATCATCATTAGTCTGAAAATATAGTTTTTTTTTAATAAGCTTAAAAAATGTTTTAAACGTGTTTTCTGTTAAACGAGTTATATTTTTTTGAATAATAACTTGTTGGCTCGCATAATTAAGAGCAAATGCATTAAAGAAAAAAAAATTTCCCCAAGATCCCCTTACTTAAAATTTTAATTCACCTAAAAATATTTTTCTAATAGCAAAACTAAAATCGGAGCCTATAATTTCGCTTGTGATAATGAGAGATTCCAAGATTTTTCTGCGATGCACTTTCAACGACTTTCTTTATGGGGAACAGTTATTTGTAACTCCTATCTATAGCCATATTGAATACTTTGACATATGCATTCCAATCCTTATTTTTATCAAGAGCAACTGGTGAGAATGCAATATACACATGTACAATCATTTCTCATATAACGTTATTTACAAGTTTGGAAATATATGGAAAATATGGAAATTTGCATATTGATTTGAAGAGCGAATTGCCCATAAGTGCACTTAATAGGGGAACTCAGATAGCAAAGCATTCCTTGATACTTGAGCACATTGAAAATTGAGCACTTGTGCCATGCATGTGCAATACCACTCGTTCGAAAAAT
>JAQGCC010003569.1:0-15072 GCA_034698905.1 Xestoiulus laeticollis
GAAAATGCATTTTTCAATTCACTTTTTTATGTGTTTTCAATGCACTTTTTTCAGAAATTTTTGCTTATAAATACTCAGGACAGTGTCCTTTATCCGAATCTGCAATAAAAAAGCAACTTTATTTTTTCATCGATTTTTGTAAAAATGGTAAAAATGTAAAAATTTTTAGCCTTTGTGTTTTTTCAAAAATCGATGAAAAAAAAAGTTTCCTATTTTATTGCAGATTCGGATAGAGGACACTGTCCTGAGTAGTTATATGCAGAAATTTCTATAAAAAGCGCATTGAAAACACATAAAAAAGTGCATTGTAAGCTCATAAAAAGTGCATTGAATAGTTTATTGAAAATGCATTTTTCATTTCACTTTTTTATGTGTTTTCAATGCACTTTTTTCAGAAATTTTTGCTTATAAATACTCAGGACAGTGTCCTTTATCCGAATCTGCAATAAAAAAGCAACTTTATTTTTTCATCGATTTTTGTAAAAATGGTAAGGCCTTTGTGCTTTTCAAAAATCGATGAAAAAAAAAGTTTCCTATTTTATTGCAGATTCGGATAGAGGACACTGTCCTGAGTAGTAATATGCAGAAAATTTTGAAAAAAGTCCATTAAAATCACATAAAAAAGTGCATTAAATACTCATAAAAAGTGCATTGAAAAGTGCATTGAAAATGCATTTTTCAATGTACTTTTTAGTGTGTTTTCAATGCATTTTTTACAGAAATTTTTGCATATAAATACTCAGGACAGTGTCCTTTATCCAAATCTGCAATAAAAAAGCAACATTATTTTTTCATCGATTTTTGTAAAAATGGTAAGGCTATAGCCTTTGTGTTTTTTCAAAAATCGATGAAAAAAAAACTTTCCTATTTTATTGCAGATTCAGATAGAGGACACTGTCCTGAGTATTTATAATTCCGATTTTTGTAAAAATGGTAAGGCTATAGCCTTTGTGTTTTTTCAAAAATCGATGAAAAAAAAAACTTTCCTATTTTATTGCAGATTTGGATAGAGGACACTGTCCTGAGTATTTATATGCAGAAATTTTTGAAAAAAGTCCATTAAAATCACATAAAAAAGTGCATTGAAAACTCATAAAAAGTGCATTGAAAAGTGCATCTTTCAATGCACTTTTTTATGTGTTTTCAATGCACTTTTTCCAGAAATTTTTGCATATAAATACTCAGGAGTCGAAACAATTGCTAAGTTTGTAGGGAAATGAGCGAGTATGACTTTCTGGTGTTCAAAACACTAAGTAAAATTACAATAAGTATGCAAACTCAGTTGGAGCAGTGTTGATGTGCTGTGAATTAAAATGAGAGTAAATATAGCTAGCGTCTAATGCTCCTTATATATTAATGCTCCTTATAATACTCAGGAGTTAGGGGGAACTAGGACCAATCATATGAGCCAAGCAAGAAGAGCAGGGCTGGCACACACATCATTTGCTTATCTATTTCCAGAAACTTCTAATCTTGGATGGTTGGTATCCATGTAGAATTGGATCCAGATATTCTTGCTTTTCTTTGTACACCAAAGTCCTTGTAGTGGACATTTGGTTTTGTCTTGCCGCTTACTGAGGGGTCGGATGTGTCGCCTCGTTTTGCCTAATATAGCATTGTATAAATGGAACACAAAAAGCATTTCTTTGGTGAATATTAAAGATATGTACATTTTTGATTAAAATGGACATTTTATTAACAATAAAATTTAGAACAAAGTACATTAACATCAATGCTTCCTCTTATACTTTTTCTTGTTTTTAGACTTTTTGGCACCAAGCTTGAACTGTGCAGAAGCCATGGTGAGTTGTTTATCGTGAGAATTGTTTTCTTTCTTCATTACTGCAACGGCCTTCTGAGGTTCTGCATAATTAAAATTTGTATTTTAATAGAATTACGTTTGGTTAGATGTGAAGATTGGAGTTTTAACAATTTATAATTCATTAAAAACTAGAAAACTAGGAAAATTTAGTTATTGAAAACAATATCAATAACTGATCCCTGATGACACTTATTGTAAGAGGACAATTAAAGGTATTAGAACTGTAGAAATTAATGAATTCATACCTGGAACATGCTCCAACATAGCATTCAAGTTATTCATATAAGTTGGGTAACGCATTGTTAGAGTTTGGGGTAGAATAGGCGACTTTAACAGCATGCTGAGTTGGAGCTGCAACTGTTTCATTTCTCTTCTAATTTTTGCTTGATCATACTCTTCACCCGTGTTCTTCAAGCTGTTTCAAGTTTTAGTTAAGGCATATTACAGAACACTGAATTAAAAATACCATTTTGCCAACCTTCATGTCATGACCTTTAATCAATATTCGTTCTCTCTAAATTTCTTTGTTTTAAAAAAATTTTCAATCACACTTGGCAAAAAGCGTAATTATTTTTTCGAAAATTTCTTAAAAATCTTGAATTTGTTTTGATATTAGGCCTATATTTGTGACTTGATTCAATGCCAAAAAATATTTGTATGGCTTTGTTAAAAAATACTCTGGAAGAAATAATAATGTATACAGGGTGTTTTTGAACTCATGGCACAAACAAACTGGTGTTAGAGTGAACTAAGGTAAACACTTTCCACCATAGAATCTAGCACCCAAAGGTTGCAATTAAAGTTACATGGAATTAATGTTGGCACAGAATGTTTCAACAATTACGTGTTTATTACATTGTTTTAGAGTAAATGCTCAAAAGCTCTACCGTTACAATTAATGCAAGCCTCACATCGGCAAAGCATTGATTAACGCACTCTTCCAAAGATGCCCAGCATGTCATTTACATTGCACACAGCAACCGCAATTCTGGCCACAAGAACTTCTAGCGTGCGAACTGGTGTCTCATACACCACGTTCTTCATTTATCCAATCTTTGTGCCAATCTAGCATTGCCCTCAGCAAGCCATAAGAAAATGAAATGCATATCAGTCAGGTCTTGATTTGTGTATGCTTCCATGTCGATGCCACAGCTCAAGTAACCCGTTAAATGTTCCATGTACCAGCTACACATTTGGCTGTGTAACTTTTTAATTGTGACCTTTAGACCTTAGGTTCTATGGTGAAAAATGATTACTTTGGTCGACTCTAACACCAGTTTGAGTTTGTACCATGAGTTAAAAACACATTGTATACAGAAAAACCTGGTCAAGTGACCACTTTTTAAAAACTGGCTTTAGTGCATATGTGTATGTTTTCCTTGACAAAAATTAATTGTATTGTGACCACCTGTATATTGTGACCTAATTTGGCCATTAATTTAATGGGTGGTCACCTTTAGCAGGTTTCACTGTAGAATAAAAATAGTAGCTTTCATTTGCCAAACGAAAAACGGATACTGTTCTTCCTTGTCTAGCGTGATGTCCATCTCTTCAGCAGTTTTTTCGAACCAATTGTTTTGACTGCGCTGTTTTCGAGAGCGGTGTTCATGCAAGTCCAGCTTTCTTGCCAGGTCGACCCGAAGTTTAACTTGTCGAAGTGTTGAAACGTCTACCGGGAAAACAGGCACATCTTTTTCTGTAAAAAAAAAAATGCAAGTTCAAAAAGCCATCCTAACAATGTCGTACAGCAGAAAGCTCGTCTTTGTTTGCTACCTCTATTGAGGGTCTTGCATATTTTTCGGTAAAGCTGTACTTCATTGGGTTCAATAAGCATTATGCTAAGACCTTCTTTGGTCGCCCTTGCCGTTCGTCCACTTCGATGGATGTATGCCTGGTTAAAAAGTATTTAAAACAGTTTATAAAAGTCCTTCATAAAAGTCTTTAGTAATCCTTTCCAGTGAAGGTTTCCGGTTTATGCAATTTTGAATGAAAGCAGATTTAAGGTGTTGTATGTGTCATTGAAACATACCTCTGATGTCCTTGGAACTTGATAATGGATTACGTGTTCCACATTGGGAATGTCCAACCCTCGAGCAGCCACATCTGTCGCCAGGACGAGGCCAGATTTAATAGCTAAAATGAAATTGTTTGTTCACAAATTACAAATTTCCTACATGTGGTGCCATCCTTAAAGTACAGAATAAGCCTTATTGTCTAACATTTTTTAATTTAATTTTGGAGACTGTTAGGAACAAATGGAATGTACGAGGAGTTATTATAAATATTCTATCATTTGCTTAAATTTTTTTGTTTATGTATATGCATATTTCATTTCATGGAAATTTGTCTGTAAAGTTTATAATTGTAGAGAATCTGGTAAACTTTACGGACATATTTCCATGAAATGTAATATACATATAAATAACCAAAAAATTTAAACAAATAATAGAATATTTATGCTAGGCCATCGTACATTTCATTTGTTCCTATCAGTTTCCAAAATTAAATATAAAAATAATTTATAAAAAAAAGGCGTATTCCGGTATGCAACCCTCTTAAGTAAATAATAATCCTTACTAGTAAATCGCTCCAGGTTTTTCAGTCTCTGCTTCTGGTGCATTTGGGCGTGTAATGGCCATGGCTTGCACTGCAGTAGTGTGAAGATATTATTTAACCGTCTCACGCAGTCGATGCTATTGCAAAAGACCAGCGTCCTGCCAGTATACTGGGTCAGAAAATAATACAGATAAACATCCTTTTCCTTCAGACTACAATTGATCCGAGCCTCCATCAGCGCCTCGGCAGTTCCAACTTCCCTCGTGATGTCCACGATTTTCCGCTTCTCTTTCACTCCAATAGATAGCAATAGCTTGTCTGTAAAAATCATGTGTGCCAAAGTTTAGTCTCAACTGTTAATTCACCGTGTTTTGTATCAATGTACCCCAATGTTTCGCTTGCCTAATTTGGTCAATTGGTTAGATCGTGCCCTTCTCTTCTTTTGTTTAGCAACGACTCTATGAGGAAGAGCGTGGATTAGGGTCAACGTAGCAGAAAATACAAACGTCTGACGAGCAGCTTTTGATTCTTCGTCGCTAGAAATAATCACAATCGTTGCATATGTTATAACATCAGACTCGTGCAGCTCGATTTCCATTACGGCAAATACATTTATTACGTCAAAAGGTGATTGCATGTGATACTTACCTATTGATGCGGTCTAAAATTTGCAGCAGCTCTTCAAAATGGCCTTTCTCAAGCAGACGATCGGCTTCGTCTATGACTAAATAGTTAATAGATGTGACGGTGACTAAGTGTGGTTCCCCCTCTTGGATCAGCTCATAAAGGCGGCCAGGAGTGCCAATCACAATATCTGGCCGTTGCTTCAGAATACGATGCTGCTTCTGTGGTGCTAACCCGCCAACAATGACTGCAATCTAGAAAGCACATAATATTACACACAGAATCCCAACACACTTTAGAAAAAACAATTTGCAAGGGTCATAGATTACCTTGATATCGGTGTATTTGGTAATGGCCACTAAGTGGTCCTTGATCTGGATGGCTAATTCCCGTGTTGGAGTCATAATCAAACAGCGGAGTTTAGCATTGCGACCCTTGTGATGCTTTGATGGCACTACTGCACTGGATACATCATTGGTTTCAACATTGACATCATCACTTAATTCATCATTGACTTCATCATTGGATTCATCAATAGATTCATCACTGAATTCATCATTGACTTCATCATTGGATTCATCAATAGATTCATCACTGAATTCATCATTGATTTCATCATTGGATTCATCAATAGATTTACCACTGAATTCATTATTAGATTCATCAATAGATTCATCATTGGATTCATCAATAGATTCATCATTGGATTCATAGTCCTCGCTGATTTCCTCCTGGTCTTCAACTGCTTCCTGTTCTTCCTCTGCATCCTTTGCCTCCTTTTCTTTGTCTCGCAGTATATTGTTAATAATCGGGATACCGAATGCCAGCGTTTTTCCACTGCCCTAAATATGTCAATATTTGATTTATGTAATATAGATTTGACAGTATTGTATTAAATTTAACAAGTTTATTCCCTTTTATTTTATATATTTACTGAAAACTTCGATGATGTGCTCCAATTTTGAGTAAACTTATGAAATTTAAGAGTAAATATAGCGACGTGATAATGCAAGCTATTGCTGTTATTCATTGCAAATTGTTCAGTAGGAACGTATTTTTATAATTTTAATGAAGTCTAAATAATACATAATATTACATAAATAAAGCAGACAAATTCTTCAATGGTAAAATCTTATGGAAAGCTTTCCTTATAAGTGCTCTAGAAGCTTCAACCTCATGCTTTAAAAGAAATTAACATGTCATATTGAAAACATGATTTCACAACTTAGCAGTAGGCCTACATGAATATTGCTTAACAAATTTGTCTCCCTCAAATTTCGTTTTAAAACCACATCCTGTAATTAATGATGCGCATAGCAAATTTTCAAACAAGTTGCCCCATAATTTTGTGGAAATGCTTACCGTTTCAGCGGCTCCAACAATGTCCATTCCATCTCGAATGGCAGATGGCAGCGTCAATGCTTGGATGGATGTTGGTGCAGTGAATCCCAATTCAGCCAAAGCACGGACAACAGGTTCAGGTACAAACAGGTCTTTCCAACCATATGATGTTTCTTCTAGTGCTTCCTCATCAGCTGCCTGGTCGCCACCAGAAGCTGCGGTAACGTTGCATTTATCGTAACTCTTTTTCACCTTGCTCTGCTTTTTTAAACCAGGCTTTGTTTGCTTCCCATGTTGCACTTTTGGTTTTTTTTTTCTCTTGGCAACTTTATCCTTAGCTATGCTACTAGAAGGTTGCTCTGCATAATCTACATCAGGCACATCCTCTTCAAGTTTTCTTTTTTTGTTTTTCTTTTTCTGCAGAAACAGAAAAAAATAAACATTTAATTTTTGACTTTCAAGATACAGGTATGTAATATATAATTTAGAAAATGACAATTAAGAGTACCCAATAACTGCAATTAGGTGCTGGTATTAAGCACTTAACTATTCCAAATATATTTTTTCCAATATTCAATATGCTATAGCTACCAAGCCATTTGGATAGATAGGTTTAATGTAGGCTATGCAATGTTAAACAGTTCAGAATTACTATCGGGAAATTCAAATTGGTAAAAAGAATCCCGAGAAATTACAATAAATATTATGCTATTCCTGAATAAGTTGATAACCAATACATGTACACAAAGAATTTGTCATCATTTGTGGTGTTGTTAAAGTGCACGTTGAAAGTACGTTTCCCACGTTAAACATTGTATTCAGTAATTTAAAACGTTTAACTATTGCAGATCACGTTTAAAGCAGATTCATGAAGTTATTTTATTTATTGTGCATATTAAATGGCTCTCGGACTGTACGTGGGTAAGGTATATGAACAAATAAGACGGCATGAAGAATTAACAAAGTGGAAGGAACATATGGCCTGGCCTTTCCTAATTAACATTTTGTTGAAATAAATTGAAAAAACCACGAAGACATCACGTATATCAAAGGCCATTAGCTAGTCAATGCAGGTATCCGGATTGGGAGACTAAGGGGATACATTTTAAAAAAAGGTTCACAAGGTTAATTTTCATGGATATGCATTATACACTGCACTTTTAGATTTTCAGTTCAGTGAACTATATCGATCCTAGCTGTCATCGTTTTATGGATATTAAGCACCGGAGAAATTTATCTTTTCTGACTTCAAGTAGCCTAACAAGGGCCTGCAAGCCCTTCTATAGCTTTTGAAAATCCAAAACAGTACAGGATTGTTTTGAATTTCCCAGAAAAAAGTATCCACGTAGTTTATGGACGCTCCCAACATCTAGAACACGATCGACCAATGCATCAGGCATAACTTCATTATTATTATTATTATTATTACATGATTAAAAACAGGCGATTAAGGAGAATCTAGGGTTGCTAACCCCGTAGGTATTAAGTCTTCCAAACACTAGGCAAAAGCTCTACTTCATGTACTGATTTCAATAAAAAGTAGCCTACACGTCTTTCGTAAGCATGCAGAAAACAATGTATGTCTCACCTCTACGCCAGGAACAGCGGTAACACTTGATGTCTTGGGTTTTCTTACGATTTCATAGTCAGTTAATTCTTCGATGCCACAGAAACCCTCAAAAAATTCCTTATCTAAACGGCTGTAATCCACTGGAATTTCTTTCCATTCTTGATCGGATTTTATTTCCAAAGTTTCCATGATGATATGTGCTCCACGTGCTCCAGCCAGTTCCCGCTAGAGTGGCTAGTTCCGCGTATAGTATTTTAATGAACTGTAGTGAAAATCTATTTCGTGTGCCAGCGTTGGTAATAACGCTTCACCTTAGGAAACTTCGGTGCTTTGTAACAATGGCGCTAAATTCAAAAGTACCCGAATTTTTATGGAGGATTGAACTGCAGGGCAATCTCGGTAATCCGACCATGGACCATGATCCGACAAAGCACTGTCGGATTATCAAATTACGTCGTATTGACGGAACAGACTGTGGATACATGTACACTGTATTATTGATTATACAACAGTAATGTACTTGCCTATTCCATTTAAATTCTTTAGCCAGGAATCTGTTCGATTTCTATTTCGCATACAACGAAAAAGAAATTCTTCATATTATCAACAACAACAAAAACTATAAAAGTCTCAATGTTTTTAATTTAAATTCAAATACTGAAATATTTAAATAAATGTGAAATTTTTATTTTATTTTACAAAGAACAAGATGTTAGAATGTATACATAAGAACAAAATTCAAAGTAATTGAATGCTTTTGTAAAAATGGCCGACCTGCAGCAAATTAATCCAATTAAAATCTAAATTCACAAAAATGTCGATTCCCTCTTATTACCCAGCGTTATCTTTTCTACGTGTACGGTATTTAACGAACCGTGCAAAAACTTAAGTAATGCTCCAAACAAGTTATACCAGCATTAAATTTACTAATTTTACTGGAATGTTAGAAATGCCCTAACAATACAGAAGCCCCGTTGCAAACATGTGGAAGGAGATGCAGCCAGGTTATGCATGAAATCATACATTAAAAATAGAAAATACAGTAATTCACTTGATACATGTAATATTACTTTGAGAAGTGCTTCATTAGTTTATCGCAATATTTACACCCCCTAAGATTTTGACTGTTACCCATATTTCAGGTGTGAGATCCTCACAAGAGTCATAAGAATCTAATCATCTGTGAAATTTGTGCCAAACCAGTTTAATAAATATAATCTAAAACTAAAAACTGGACTTTATTGCAATGTGACAACTTTTGACAATTGGGAATTTGGGGGAAATGCAAATGGTGCGTTTAAACCCGTTCCTATATCTACTGATTCTATGTCATCGGAATGGACGCATCATGTCTGCAGATACAATGTATTTATTAAACTATAACTATATTTAGACACAACTGTGGACGAACACTGAGCAGAATTGTCTGGAGTTGTACATAAAGCAATTCTGTTTGTTTTATGAAATTTTAAAAAAGCAAAATATGGCCAACCTTTCCTAAAGAGAAAGTTTTCAGTTAGCCTTGCTTCTGTTGAAACACAAATTTTAGAAAAAGATTTTTTTTTTGCAAATTCTCCAATTATTTATCTAGGATACAGTCATTTTTTTATGAAAACGTGCAGATATTTTTTAAATTAATATATACAAATTATTTTTAAATTTTGAGGGTGTATTGCAGCAAAAACTTCATCCTAAAATACACCAGCGAAATTTAAAATTAATTTGTATTTATTAATTTGAAAACTTTTCCCATAGGAAAGGGTGGTGTTGTAGATCACATTAAGAGAAAAGTTATATTTTGGACTCAAAACCACAGTACATGTACCTACTTCATAATGAATTTTTAATGTTTTGGCTTATTGGATAAACGAGTCTTTAAGAAATGTTTAGAACCATCTTACATCACACCATTAATTATTTGTTTTAGAAATCAGTTTGATTTTAATTTTCCGAACTAAAAGGTAAAATAACATGCAAAATACTGTCAAGTATTGCAGTTGTCAAAAGAAATTCAAGAGAAGTTAAGTAATTATGTGCTGAAAGTAAAAATAAAGTAAGAAGACAGCCCTGATTTCATGTCACAGTCTGATTACCAAATTAGTACTCCAAAAATAAAACTTGTCAAGTTTTAAAATTATGAATCCATATTGCTATGTTGGGGTCACGTTATTTTTTTCCAAATTAAAATAAATCAAATATGGAGTTTTAAAACTAAGGTTGAAAACATACTTTACCTAGCAACCTCTAAATTACCCTTCTTTAATTATTCCAGTAGGTTTTAATAAAACTGGACATTTTAACCCATTCTACTGCAAATAACCCACTTCTAAGCATCATAACACAGGGAACAACAA
The DNA here is from genome assembly GCA_034698905.1 of Xestoiulus laeticollis. Classification (NCBI taxonomy): domain Eukaryota; kingdom Metazoa; phylum Arthropoda; class Diplopoda; order Julida; family Julidae; genus Xestoiulus; species Xestoiulus laeticollis. Next base: position 10,268 of record JAQGCC010003569.1, read on the forward strand.
CTCCAGGGGTTCATTAATAATATACATGCTACAGCAAAATCCCAGCAGAATATGATGATTTGTGCAGCAAGATACACTAGTATGTACAATATCGAAGTGAATTTGATAATGGCTTCAATGAGAAGGGGTGATCCATTTTAAAAATCCAAATGCCATCTATGGTGCGTTTTGTACAACTCTAGCAAAACTACACGTGTTTTTTTTTTAAAAAAACCCTGGCGTTATTGGATTTAGGGAAGGAGTATTTTCATACAAATCGTTAATTGCACTCACTTAACTCGTTAGAAACTTTAGTTCCTGGTGCCTCAATCGAACATTTGCTACTTTAACGCGTCAGTGTATGGCCTTTATGAAATTTTCACCATAGATTTTATGGCTCTCTGTGGCATCTTCAATTCCATTAGATTATACATGTATATTTTAAAAGACTAATGAAAGTATGTACACATTGTTCAACATGTAAATTAACTCAAATATGACAAACCAGCATTTATCGCTATTAATTAATAAAATTGGTCATACGTATTTGCCAGTCGCACATTTGAACAGGAGCCTGTTAATTAAATCTAGACCTCTCTAATTTGTTCCAATTTTACTCTCCAGTCTGTCAAGGACTACACCTTGGAATTTTACTTAAATAAAACTTGCGTTGCAGCAACATGCTGATTGCTTTATACTATGTACAATGAGAATTTTAATCCCTCTGTTCACATATTTGGGAATTTCACTTTCCAGTATAGTTGGGATTGTTGTAATCTACGTACACTCGGACCACTTCTCCGGAATACCTGCGTTGGCTCGGCATAAAGTAAAAGTCAGGTTGTAACCCTCCTTGAGGGTGATGGCTGGCAGCTGAAGAAGGTCGTGACCCTCGTTCGGGAGGGCCATAATTTGCAGAAGAGCCATTAGGACGAGGGAGACTTTCACTTCTCCTCGAATAATGGTTTCTGTCATTTTCCATAGCCCGGGCATTGCGGTTGAGAGAACGAGTTTCTCCAGGTTGCAATCCCGACTTGTTTCCATTGGCCGAATTAGCTTGGCTTAGGGATCTCGATGTGCCGTTCGTGGACCCAACGGGGTGTTTACTGATTTTTGGGGTTTCTTCGTTTGAAGCTCCGAAATGTTCGTAGCCATAGCCGCCAGCACCACCAGATGCAGCATAATCTTTCCAGCCTGCACCAGCAATTAATCGCTCCTGTTATATAAAAAAAACAATTTGTGAGTTCCTTGAAAATTAAGGGTTACATGTTACGCATCAATAAATACAATATTAATGCGCAGTGCAGTCTTGGTAATCCGACACCACGGGAGCATAGTGTAACAATAGTACATATTTATGTACACTGTACAGTAATGTATTGTGGGCAGAAAAGTGTCAAGATGACTGAGTGTGCCATATTATCACAAGGTCGCATTACAGAGGCTGCACTGTAATGCCTCAAAAAAAATATCTGCTAATATCGTCATCATTATATCCATCAGGAATATTTTTTTTTAAAAATAGTGATTCAGAAACTCACCTTTGACACACGTGTTTTTCTGATGGCCCTCCAACGATAAATCATACAAATTATTTGTAGAATCAGAAGAATTCCAAAAGTTACAACAGCAGCAATGATGACAAATAACAGATTTTCGTCATTCTTTGCCAATAAAACTAAAACGTAGGAATAAAATCATATTAATCACATGAACATGTTCATTTATTTTGCTGTGGATATAAGCAAAGAACATCTAACATGAAAGCAAAGTACATGTCGTGTTTTGAGAGGATATTTATTTAATTACAGGTTGGACAAAAGGTCACCACCAGCCTACATTTTTCTTCTTAAATCTTATAGTTATGAAATTTATGTTAATGCCGTTGAATAGGAAAATATGCGTGCTCTATCCTCTGTTGTTGATAGATTTTAATTATACCTACAACCATTTTTCACAGAAACCCAAATTGTAACTTTTTAGCTATAACATTTAAGACCAACTTTCAAATTAGGAAAAAAAGAGAACGCTATGTTTATATTAAAACAACTGTTTTCGTTTACACTAGCAATTACTTAAAGTTGTTACAATGTTTTTAAGAACAGGGAAACGCAATTGGTAGCTACGCTGCAGGACAGTGGTACACTGCAGTGAAGCGACCTACAAGTAATGAAGGGACTCATTAAAAAAGAAAAAATCTTCACTGCAGTGAACCACTGTGCTGCAGCGTAGTTACATTAAACGTTTCACGCTGTTGTTCTTAAAAAATTGTCACAACTCGTAGGTAAATCTAAGAACATTAGTAGCTAGAACACACATGACTTCCTATTTAACCGTATTAACAGAATTTCCACAAATATAGTATTTAACAAAAAAATGTGGTAATGGTGACATTTTACCACCCTGTATACATGCATATGTAATTAGATTTTTTTTAAAATCAAATTCACTTACTATTATCATCGTCATCGCCCCCTTGCAAAACCACAGGTGTATCTTCAACTACAATAGCAATTTTAAAAAGTGAATTTAAAAAATTTGACAAAGAAGGAAATGTTTATTGTTGTTGGTTTGTAATACCTTACCTTCTGGTAATTTGACAACTAGATAAGCTGGGTCAACCAAAAGGCTCCCAACTTTGCCTTTAGCAATGGTAGCATTTAATGTTGATCTTATTTCTCGCACAATTGCATTGTCTTTCTGGGGTGTTCTCGGCGAACCGTTGCGGTCAACAAAAACTCTCATTTTGGCCACTACATCAGATTCGTTTTTCTCGCTGAAAATTTAGTAATAATAATTAAGACATGCTATCATAATAAGAATACTACATGTAATATAACAATAAACTTCCTCAACGATGAAAACTTTGGAAATTCTAAAGTTACAGTAAGTCGTATTTTTTAATTTACAGTCGTCAGAATGCATGCATGGTTATGAAAAACTGAAAATTCAAAGAAATTTAAAATTTTATTATTATGTGATTATAGATTTAAATTAAATAGTGAACGTGTAGGCTAATCAATTCGAAAGTTGAAGCTAATCTCGAAATTGATATTAGAACCAAATTTACTAAAATTTCTCTCAGTTTAAATTTGTATGTGGTCATCTTAATTTGTCTAATTAATAGTTTCAATTAAGTTCTAACAAGTTTACCTTTCTAAACTGGTAACTTCGACTTTTTCATATCCATCGACTTCCTTTAATATATTGTTCATCTGCAATCAACAATAGGTATACCATTTCAGTATAAATCAAACAAGTTCTGAATATTTAAATGGAATATTTCCAAAACTTACATAACTAGTGAGTCGCTCCCTTATTAGCATTTCTAGATCAATTCCACGTTCGATGGCATCATCCAAGGTTTGATTCGGCAAACGAATAGCCACTAAATATACCGAGGTAGGCTTTGCTGTGACACTAGCAGGTGTAGAAGGTGTCCAAGTTGTTGTCGGAATGGCATCGGTAACACTCGTTAATATTGGAGGTAAATCGCTCAAACCTACAAGAACATGAAATAAAGAAAAAAATTAGCTCGATGAAGTTAAAAGATGACCTAAATTGTCAGTGCTAATATACAGTAATGTTACTATTATTCCGTAATTATTCGAAAACACAGAACAATGTGTTTCCCAAACAAAGAATGCATTTTAATAAAAACAATCAACAAGAATGAAGAAATACACGAAAGTTTAATAAGCGTTGTATATCTAAAATTTCTGCTTGTAAACCACACCAAACGTGAATAAAGCACTATAATGCGTCTTTCGAACACAATGGGAGAATATAGTGGAAGAATATGTCAATTTTTCATAAACGTATGGGCGAATTGTGAAATTTTTTGCCACTATTTTATCTATTCAATCTAAATACTTATAATGAATATTAACAGTACCCTAAAACTGAAAGCCACTAAATATGCTCAGATAGGCGATTAAGTACAACATAGAAAAGCTTTAAAAAAATCAAATTTAAACGTAATTATCATTTTCATCTCGAATAGTTATATTTCCTATGAAAACCTAATCAGATATTATGGATTCATATATTTGCTTCCCAAATCTGTATAATTATAAGAGGTATCAAATTGAAAAGATAACATGTGTTAACCAAAACCAAAAACATAAAGCAAAAAAAAAAAAAAAATTGAAAAAAGTAGATACTTCATTAATTACTAAAAAATATTCTCAATGCATATTCTTTGAATCTTTATAAAAAATATATCGAATATATTGTAGTAATTAATATTTTTAATTAAGTAGAAATTGAGCATCTACTTAAAAAAATCAGACATTTTACTGGAAACGCCATTGATTACAGCGTATTCCATCAAAAAGATAAAAATAAAATATATTTTTATCAATTTTGGAAGAAAATAATACCAGAAGGCACCATTTTCTCATTCATATATGAAATCGTGCAAGGACAGCGCTTTGCTCTACAATGCAGATGATCATAATTTCTTATTATACAAGGAGTAAACATTACTAAACCCTGAAATCTTACATATATCATCAATTAAGTATTAAAAATAGTTATCATTTTATTTAATGTCCAAAATGAATCCATGCATGTAACTTTAACTTTGCTAATTCGTTCATATTTTGATATTTGAATCCTTTATAAAAACCTGACAGCTCTAAAGCGAGCATACAGGCTACCGCCTTCTGTATAGGTCCAAATTTAATGTCGGCTATTTCATGTTACATTCAAATTTCTAACTTGTATGATTTAATACTATATGGTTCATTTAAGGGGGCGATCCCCACTATGATCCCCAAATGGTTAAGATGGGGCCGAATTTCGAGCTGTTGTTTTTCCCTTTT
>JAQGCC010003570.1:0-15069 GCA_034698905.1 Xestoiulus laeticollis
GGGGAGATTGAAACGTTTAAACAAGCCCATAGATAAGCTTTCGCGTCTGGACCTCAACGAGTCCCAATTTAGAGAGTAAAGCATTTCCGTTATAACACTCGCCGCATGCTGGTAGCTGCCCTTAACAAATCTGGCTGCCCTACGTTGGACCATTTCCATATCATGAATCAAAACGAGCGTGGTAAAAAGTCAAAGATGATATCGTGTATTGATACCTTGTGGATTAAAGAAAAAACGCGGAAAAGTTCAGGAAACATAAGTTGAAGCCCTTAGCCTGAAACCACAGTATAAGGGGTGAACCAGTATGCAGACTTCGTGTCAGCATTTTATAAGTTGGTGTCTTAAGCGTAGCAACGCCACCTCGCGGCTGAGGAGTCTAAGCGCAGAGTGGCACAGCATTTTGTTTGGGTCCCTATCGCGCTCGCAAGGCCACCTCGCAGATGTGTGAGGATTAAGCCTAACGTGTGACTGTTTAAAGTGTTACGTGTAGAGTGGCACATCGTTTTGTTTGGAACCCCGGCACGCTCGCAACGCCACCTCACAGATGTGGGAGGAAGTTCAACGTGCGAGCGTCTAAAGTGTAGAGTGGCACATCGTTTTGTTTGGGTCCCTGGCGCGCTTGCAATGCCAGCTCGCGGCTGGGGGAGTCTAAGCGTGGAGTGGCACATTTTGTTTGGGTCCCTAGCGCACTAGCAACGCCACCTCACCCTTACTTAACCCTATAAGGATGGATTAAATCCTTTTGTCGTCTGCATATTATGATAGCATACAACAGCTCCTCGTCCGCCATTTTTAAATTCAAATGGATTAAGGTTGGTGTGAATAGAGTGTAACAGCTTAAGTTCACTTAATTGCCTATGACGTCATCGCCATAATGTAAAAACAGTGTTTTACATTGTAAACTTTGCCTTATGTTCGAAGATGCTCCAAAACCTGTGAGTAGCACAAACCATTTCAACTAAACAACATAAATATGTAATCTATTATATACACTCGTATATAAAGAAGAATGGTATGTATGTTTATGTACATGTATACGTATTAAACAGCCGAAGAAATTCGTCTTCAGAGAGCCTTTATTAATAATTCTCAAAACGTTAGAATGCATAGCTAAAAATATTGTGTTATATTGTAATAAGGCAGAAATAACACAAGATCGTCATAATTATTAAGTACAATTTGCTAAAATGCATTATTTTGAAGATAACTTAGCTTTTTGGTAAATTTTCTGAAAATTTTTCACAAACTTCAAAATTGTTACAACTGGATTATGTTTAGCACGTAACCAAACTTTACATTTTGTTCAATTTCATAAGCCTATAGAAGGCTTTTAAAATGAATTGACTAAAAACGATAGGACCTTTCGCAAATCTCTAAGGTAATACCTATAGTTTTGGTAATGGATCAAATCTTTACCCCTTATCCACCATTCCTAGCCCTAGGCAATAATTTTAGCAAGTCCCCAATCCTGCACTCTGAGGCAGATGAATATGCACTCTAAATGAAAATACTTCAAAACGAGGTCCATTTTTTTTCCATAAAACGATACAAAATTGTATCCCGAAACAAAATCAATTTTTTTCCTTATTCATAAATCAAACCGAAGTTGAATAACAAGTAAGTTTATCTCTCGCTACAGTTCTTGAAACTAGTGAAATAGTTGATATTATAGTTTTCAGAGTATAAAATTTAAAAAATTTTTCATTCTCGACAATATGAATCGATACTTCTCGTTCTTTGACTGGATGATTTGATATAAGTAGTCAGGTTCTCAGTCAATAGTCTTCACTTTATTTATACAACGTTTTGGAAAAATAATTCCTTCATCAGGTACTACAAATCACAATCAATAAATTTAAACATTAGTTTTGGACGACATGCAAATTTTCCGACCAATACAGTAACAAACAAATAAATTAACATGAATTGTTACAAGGTGTGATGAACATTCCTCAGTAGACTGCAAATCTAAACATTTTAAATTAAGTGTCCACGAAATAAGATCCTAATTTCACTACTTTTTGAAACTTAAAATTAGTAGCATTTTGAAATAAGACGGACAGAAAACAAAAGAAATTCAGAAGTTGCATCATAACGTCTTATTTAGTGGACAGTTTTTAAGATGTTTTCCTTTGCAGTGTAGTCGCGACGGAAATTACGTTATACGGCTTGAAAATGAGTTCTAACTTTTTAATTTTAATTGTTAATATTTTTAAGATGTAACCTGACGAAATTTAACAGTAATGAATAATGAAATGGATGTTGTAGTGTATACATAAGGTTAGTAGAGATTTCGTTTTAATGCAGTATGGTAATAAATACATCTTGTAATTTTTAAAATAATTATTTATGTGATACTAATAATAACCTAGCGTATGTCATTCAATACACAATTCATGAGAACTTATTTGTTTGTTACTGTATTGGTCAGAAAATTAGCATATCTTCTAAAACATTTGTTTAAATTTATTGATTGTAGTTTTTATTACCTGATGTAGGAATTAAGTTTCCAAAACAGTATGGTAATAAATAGTTTTAAAAATAATTATTTATATGATGCTAATAATAACTTTATGTTATTCAATTTGGTTTCATGTATTGATGCACAATTCATGAGAAATTATTTGTTTGTTACTGTATTGGTCAAAAAATTAGCATATCTTCTAAAACTATCGTTTAAATTTATCGATTGTAATTATTGTTACCAGATGTAGGAATTAAGTTAGCAAAACGATATAAACCCACTGAGACTGAATGTATGTTTTTCAAAAATATTGTCACCACGGGACAGGGATATCGAGGATATATCCTAGTCCTTAAATCACGAATGGCTAAAGGATATCCCAAATTGACATTTTTTTGTAGTAAACCCGCTGTGTTTGTCATATCCGGTTCTTCACCTGTTTTATCCCCTGCTATGGATCAAAACATCATCATTCCACATAGTCAACTTTAGCTACTATAGGAAGACATTTTCTGGAGGATTGTGGTCAAGCTGCGAAATCAAAATTTGATCTTATAAAACCAAGACTTGCCTTTGGTCCAACCAGAAGAGCAGCTTTAAAATGTGGATTTAGGATAAGGTCGATGCAGATTTCACCCTTTTCTACATCGTGGACATTTTTCCCTATTGACCTCTGAATCGCAGCTGCCATATAGGACGTGACAATGATGACAACGACGACAAGGCTGTTGTCCACCCATGTGTCACGTCATGCATCAGCCGTGATGAATGCCTCTGTGATGAATTTTATGGCGACAAGTGCGAAGAAAGCTCTAGATCACCAGAGGTCAAGGGGTCATCGAGGAAGACGACAAACACCACTATGGAAGGGTAACACATGATCATGATGACAGTATTCTGCCTTCATATAATATATCGTCCATTCTCTCAAGGTTTTTTATTGGATTCGATACCAGACAATTCCAGTTGGCAAAAATCCTGTCAGTGTTTTTTTTTTTTGTTAAGTATAACATCAAAAAAACCTATCATGAGGCATTTTTATACTGACAGTTCATATTGATTTGAATTGAATTGAAGATGATCATCAACTAAGATGGATTGGTGCAACTATACACTGCAAATCAAAAAATATTAAAATTAAGATGTCAATAAAAAGATAAAATGGTGAACGCATTTTTATCTTAAAATTAGTTGCATGTTTTAATAGCAAAGGTATTTAAGAAAACAAATGCAAAATATGTATGTTAATTAATGTTAAATCTGCGTCTTATTTCGTAAACAATTTCATTTGTAGTTATCACCACATTTAAACATTTTTTTTAAATTTATTAATTAAAACTAATTATGTAGGCCACATAAAGATAAAAATAAAAAACATCTTAAAAACTGTCCACGAAATAAGACGAAACGATGTATATTTTGCATTTATTTTGAATCAATATCTAAAAATTATTTTTAAATTATAAATGTGGTGAATTAACTTTTTAATTTAAGATATTCATCTCTCATGAAAGTAATTTTTGGTGTGATATATGAAGGTGGAAATTCAAAGTTGAGTGTTGTGACAATGTTTTAAGGAAATTTGTATTCAAATTAATCCATTAATTTATAAATCCAGTATGGTAAAATTATCTCCTGGACTAATTTTAGCAAAGCCATTACCTCCATTTTTCATAAATAATTTTTATTATACATGTAAAATTGTATTTTTAATATTTGTATAATGTTTATTATTTCTATTCTTATCTTCTACCAAATAGCATCATTTTGTTGACTTAAGTGCATTGAACTGAAATGATAAGTGCTTTTTATATAAACAATACATACTAGTAAATGTTTGTGCGAAATGCTTTCACCAGCAGTTTTTTATGTGGTGTAAAAAAATCAAGTTTATTTTTTAAAAAAATGACTTTTTTACATTCTGTTTTATATTATTTATCTTCACATTAACTTTTTATCACTTCAAAGATCATTGTTAAGATTTATTTTCATTCGCAGAATTAAGCTAAACATATTGAATGTGTAAGTATTATTTATATTAGAGCCTAGCTATACTTCCGAAATAAACATATTTAAGGTAAAAAGTAACTTAGTACATCACCCTTAATTTTTCCACCTTTTCATCGACCATGAAATAGGACAAACAGATACAACTACAACTGAAAATTTTAATTTGAAAGAAGAAGAAGAAAACATGAATATTTATGCAATGTTTTAGTCGAGGAAAAACAATGAAATGCTATATTGTTTTAAGATATTCAAATGAGATTCGTGGACGTTGCCTGGAGTAAAGATTGTTTATCAAGTCCTTCTACATTTTTAAGTTAAAGATATAGCTTGAAAACAAGAAAAATACAACTCAGATCTTTATTCAGGTACGAAATTATCAAAATATTTGTTTTGAAGAAGTCTATGATTTATCGTATATACATGTATGCATGCTATAAATTCCACGAAAGTTCAATTTACAAAGATGCAACTGGTATTCTTATGACCAGTTTTTTGTTTCATATACATGTATACATGTATTAAGAGCTGGACAGTGATGTAAAAGCTTAATTGAAAACGTAACAAGGTCTAGAAAATAAAATAAATCAATATGTTTAAAGGATTTTTAATTATTCTAACCGATGAAATTAAACGATGAATAAAAAACAATAAGGACATCTCCTTTCCAGTTAAAAAATTATTGAATTACATTCATCCGGATGTACAATGTGTGCACATGTAGGCTAAATGTACATTATATATAGTATTTCTTTCTTAAGATTAATTTAAAATGCAATGTACCGAACGAATTCGATCAATGTAGGATATATTTCCAGTTGCTCAACAATTTGAGTAATAGTGTTGTCTTTAAGTTATAACATACATTAAGTTCAAACACTAATTTTTTTGTGTTTTCTGAAGAATTCATTCTTTTTTTAAAAGTATCTTTTCCCAATTATACCATAAGTAGCTCATATACTTTAACCTGATAAATCATTTCATTTTGTCTATATAAAATTGTTTTTTGGGGGTTTTTTTGTGAGAAAACCCGGGATCGACCAAAATTCCTGAGACATACCCAGCTAGGGTCAACTGATACTTCTGAGACATACCAAGGGTCAACCAAAACTCCTGAGACATACCCAAGGGTTAACCAAAATTCCTGAGATATACCCAAGGGTCAACAGAAATTCCTCAGACATACCCAAGGGTCAACCAAAATTCCTGAGACTACCCAAGGGTCAACCAAAATTCTTGAGACATACCCAAGAGCCACCAAAATTCCTGAGACATACCCAAGGGTCAACCAAAATTCCTGAGTCATGCCCATAGGGTCAATCGAAATTCCTGAGACATACCCAAGGGTCAACCAAAATGAAACGAACCAAGGGGTTAAAATTCTCCGGGTATATATACATGAATATACTTAATGACAATATACTACACGTTTTCGGTTTCAACATCATTTTTAAAATGTTCGCAAATATTTGAATTCCATCTTCAATAGACAACAAAAATATCAAAAGACGTATTTTCATATGCATTATTGCTATTTGTGAGTCATAAACAATGGCATATTTTAACTTTTTATTTTTAAACTTGCACCTAAATTCAATTTGTATTAAATTAATTATCCTTAGTTGGTGTACGATGTCATCGTACAATTGTTTCAAATCAAAATATCTTAAATTAAGTGACCACGAAATAAGATCTTAATTTCACCACTTTTTCAAACTTAAAATCAGTTGCATTATGTAATAAGACGGATATCAAACACAAAGAAATGCAGAAGATGCATCTTAATTTAAGTTCAATTTCTTAAAATGCATCATTACGTCTTATTTAAATGGACAGTTTTTAAGATGTTAATTCATTTGCAGTGTAAGTGGTACCCCTGACATATATCATGAGCGATTGTGCTATAGTTATAGATTGGATGAAATCTGATTTGATAAAATGATTTGATGTCGTATTGTTTCCCGCGGTTTGTCTGGATGTATTGTTTTCAATAATTTCTCTTTTTTTCACTCGTTTAGCGTTTTCTTTCAATCTTTCTATTCAGTAAGAATGAGGTCTTTATTCGGTTGCCATGGACAACGGGAGATGCATTGATTTCTTCTTGGCCATCATCAAAAAGGCCCTAGCTTTTCCCCCTTTTTCTTTTCTTATATTCCCATGGACGTCCATTTCACCATCTGCTTCTTGTTTTCTCCTATTTTATTCATTCATCATTTGTCCTCTCTTCATTTTCTCAGTTTGGAGATTTAAAAGACATCCCATCGAAACGACTATTTACGGTCTGGATGTTGTCTTACAAGAGCATTGTTTTTGAATTAAAGGGCAGACGAGACTAATATATACGCTTTCGAGTTATTATATTCGAGACATAAGCCTCGCTTACAAAAAATAAACAATTTTACCTGCAATATTTCTGTCCAGACAGAAAATAAAGCACCAAAAGTTTCCGCTACAATTTGAATTTAAAATTTATTTCTATGTAATTCAGATTTAGTACAGTCAGCATTATAATGCCACTTGAAATAGAGAGTCCAATAGGGTCAATTTTGAAATTCAATTTCTTATGCAATAAAAAAGTAACCCTCGTCTAAATCAATAATGCGCTTAGTTTAGTTTTCTGAATGCTAAGTATACTTTTAAGGAAACACTTTACTTATTACAGTGTATTCTTTTTTGAAACTACTGAAAATCAAATATACTATTCCAAGTATATTTTACTATAAAGTGTAATTAGAAGTTAGGCTATACGAAAATAAACTATAAAGTATACTATGTTGTTAGAAAAAAGTGCACTTAATTAGTATGCTTTGCCAAGTATACTTTCATTTTGACAAGGGAATTAATATCATTTTGCTAACAATTAATTTTTGCAAAGCTTTATTTTAGAATTTAATCAATTTTTTTGTGTGCAAAATTTATTCTTCTACTATATAACTATATGCATTTATTTGTGGCGATGTAAATTACCGTGATTTTATAATCACAGTGCATAAGGCACGATGTTTCAGATAACAAAATTATATACATGTGCACTGCAAATGAAAACATTTATTGAACCCCTTATCTGACATATAAGACGCAAATTTAACTTGAATTATATCCTAGACATTTTCTTGTTCAATATGTCTTATTATAAACTAATTTTACAACTAATTTTAAGTTATAAAAAAGTGATGAAAGTGGACATCTTAATTTAAGATGGTTTGATTTGATGTTTATGAGTAATTGACATGTCCAGTGTTTTTGAAATGGAGGCATCCATGTTGGAAATCCTAATGGTAAGCTTTATTGAATCCATTTAGACCATCCCCATTCATATATTGTTTTAATTAGAAAATACAAAATTCCGTGTTTACAAAACTCCAGCAATTGTAAAACGCATTATATTACACGATGTTTCAGATAACAAATTTATATACATGTATACTGCAAATGAAAACATCAAAAACTATTTTTGATATTTCGAAGATAGTTGTATAGAATTATATCCTATGCATTTTCTTGTTTAATATGTCTTATTATAAACTAATTTTACAACTAATTTTAAGCTAAAAAAAGTGATGAAACAAATTTCTTGGACATCTTAATTTGTTTTGATTTGTAGTTTATGGATAATTGACATTTCCAATTTTTTGAAATGGATCGAGGCAGCCATGTTGGAAATCCTAATGGTAAGCTTTATTGAATCCATTTAGACCATCCCCATTCATATATTGTTTTAATTAGAAAATACAAAATTCCGTGTTTATAAAATTCATAAATTGACGTAAAATTGCCATTTGCCATAGCAGCTAGGAGACGTGAATGTATAGATCTAGTCTAAAAAGTTGTCCTTCGTACTCCCGAGTTGGGTTTTAAAACATTTAAAAGCGCATTTGGTTGGCTTCACTCGAGGAACATGTGGTTCACCTTAATATGCACGTAGTCTTAATAAAAAATGTAGCAATAATCTAAAATTCAGCCGCTCAATAAGATGCCATAAATTAAACATGCAGGAAGAAGAAGAAGAAGAAGCAGAAGAAGGCTATATTTCATAGGTTGATATAAACTTTTTTTTATCTACGGATGTGGGCTTAATGAAGAAATTCGTGGGGGTGCTTTAAATCCTCCCACCCCAGCCCTTTTTTTTTTCTTTTCCTGCTTCTTACTCTATATATATATTTCCTCCTCGTTTTAATGGCGCTGTTTGGAGTTGGGGGCATATAAGCTAGTGCAATGTCGTTTTTAAGTCAGTGTTGGTACGGGATAAGTGAGTTTAAGTAGGAAGAAGGCCGGCTAACTCGTGTCTTCTAATTCGCATTCCTTCAGTTCCTAGCTAATAATTCAGTCATGAAATAAATTTAGTGCTCGGCAAATGGGTGCAGCGGCGATGCACTTTGCAGGCGAAGGTTGATTTAAAATTCCGAGCATTATTAGATTTCCAGAAGCAATTCCCGGAGTCTCTACTTTAATAAATTAACTACTAGACGAATAAAATATTCAAACGGTATCAACGTCCTTACATCGATTTCTAGCTCCTAACCAGGGCCATTATAGACCTTAGAGCATGCAACCTGCATCCTTTTTCTATACGTTGATAGACGAGATAACTTAAGGCACATATATAAGGAGAAAATGGACCATAATACACTGTATACATGTACAATTGTACATCAAAAACCCCTCAGGCCCATTGACTCTTTTCCCTCCTCCACTTATATGTAAGCAAATCCGATCATCTCGTCGCATTTACATCCGAAAACACCCCCAATCGACGCTAATTATATAAGATTAAGACAAAACGGATTGCGAGGAAATGCACTAATTTCCATCCGAAATGCACGTACACTATATATATATATATGCCCAAATACATTATAAATGAACGCCTTTGCAGGCTAATGTACCCCGAGTTTATTTTTGAGAAAAAAAAACGAGATTAATCCACCGAGAAAATCTTTTCGTCTTCATGCATTCATTTCTTTCGTGGTAATACTAAGACCCAAATTCTACGAAATTCAACGATGTCAAAGTATAGATGTAAATTTATAAGCAATGATATAACTATAGTAAAATGCATGTGATTTAAAAATAGCTGCAGTAAAATTATCGGTATAGAGTGACCATGAAACGAAAATATTACTAGATGGATTTTCAATTCGGCAGATATGTACACGCCATAATTTATTATGTCATCAGATAGCTTTTATTTTAAATATAATGATTTTAAAAATTAAAGTTATCACTGCAAATCAAATTATATTATATTAAGATCTCAACGAAATATTACATTTGCGAAGATGCATCTTAATGTAAGCTAAATTTGTGAAGATTTATTTATGAAGGTTATTTAGTGCACAGCTTTTAAAACGTTTTCAACCCAAATTTTCAATATTTGGGGGAAATTATAAATGTACTCTACATATGTATATTGAAAATCAAACTATAATAAAAATAATTACACAACAAATTGGAGAAAATAACGCATCTAATTCAACTTACTTCCTTATAGGCTGCAAACAATATTAAAAAATGAGTTGAATTTCTTCTAAAACGTCAGTAATTTTCAACTTCATTAAAGTTATATTTGCCATGAGGCATCATTTCATCTTATTTAGTGGATTTTCTCATTTGCAGTGTGGATTTAAGTTAAGCATTAAGATGAGCATTCATCAGGACAACATTTTTATAAATAACGAATTTTATTGTGAAACACACCGAGGTAAAAAATTTAAGATGTGATTTACTTTAAAAATTAAGCCTTGTTTATAATTTCATTAATATTTTTTTAAAAAAGCATCTCGTTGCATTGAAATATTTTTTTTTAAAAATGCCAAATGGCAGAGGTCGTGTATTCATTCAAATGCCTGCACACCCCATGAAGGCTTAATTTCTATTTTATGTTTAAAAATATAGATTTTTTCTTTAAATAGTGTTAAAATTATTTATAAAAGTATATAGCATGAGAGCTAGCTAGTGCACATTATAATGTACACTGGCAATATGCTACAATTTCACAATTAGTAGCGAATAAGTTTTTGACATAAAGAGTAAAAAAAAGCACTGTTGTGACGTTGTTTGCAATCCGATGCTATTTGTCGCAAACACGATCACTTCTCGATCAATCAGTAATCATAAGACGTCTGTTGGCAATCTTGATTTCCACTATAAATATATATAAGACGGTGCTCGAAGCGCCCTCTGCCTTCAGCTCCATTAGATCAATAGAGTTAGAATGCAATTTTCTAGATGGCTTATAAAAATTCCAGCACTCCTTCTACGATCTAATTGCGGTATAAATTTTGTATTAACTTATTTTTAAAGAGGTTAAACCGACGCCAAAGTGCGCTTCATTTGCCAAATGCCAAGTTTACTTATCAAATGCCCGACAAATTTACGCGATTCAAACATTACGAGCAACTAAAACAAGCCAACTTTTTAAAAAACTCATAAATTTCTATTATACAGGTGTATGAGTTTGTGCAGAGCGTCTTGCAGTGTAATTCTAGTACATGTCCCATAGGCCTAGAGCACAATATGCTCGACGATTACATCCCATTTATAATGGGCCATGAGGGAGGTCTTCCGCTACTTGCATTTTCATACACTCTATATACATTAGCTTTAAGCCTTAGCGAAATTAATAAAACTTAAGAAGAGGAGAAATTGGCGACATTATAACGAATTTACCCCCCGAGTAAGCCTAGCTATACTTGCTCAAACGACATTTTACTCCAATTACGAGGGTGATGAACGATTATTTACCCTGTGTATAGGAACATGGGGTATTTTGGATCACTTAAGTTAATTCCTTATAGAACCGGGTTACCGAGCGCCTACTGCGGCGCCATTTGTAAGCTGGTATGTTAACAAACGAACAAACTAACTAATAAACATATGCGCTTTAATATATAAGGATAATATTAATACGAATAAAAACTTTAAACGAAAGTCTAAAGCACTCTACAAACGCCTATAATATCTATATTTCTCTGTATGGCATTGATATATCGCATTGGTGTATTTTTCAACACATGTACTGTATTTAGGGTATACTCAGACAATTGGTGTATTTTCAAGAAAAAGTTGGATAACAAAGGACAGCTAGAGTATTTCCCAAGAAAGAGTATTTCCCAAGAAGAGCATCAAAACAAATTGAGCATTAAACATTTGAGCAATTAAACAAATTAATCGCACCTAGTCCACGTGACTATCTGAATCTTGATTAGTGTATTAATTTTGCTCAGGAATTTTTTACTTGCAAAAGGAAAACGATGAGAAATTAACTGAGCAAGTTATAGTTTGCAAGAAAAAGCTGGATAACAAAGGACTGAGTTTGTCCCCAGACATCTGAACGACGAAACAAATTGAGCATTAATTCAACATTTGAACAATTGAACCAATTGAACGCACCTAGTCCACGTGACTATCTGAATCCTGATTGGTGTATTGCTTTTGCTCAGGAATTTTTTAATTGCCAAAGGAAAACGATGAGCAATTGATTGAGCAAGTTTTAGTTTGCAAGAAAAATCTGGAAACAAAGGACAGAACTTGTCCCTTCAGGAGTACCCCTATTAGGGTACTCCTGAAGACATTTGAGCAACAAAACAAATTGAGCATTCAATATTTGAGCAACATCTTTGAAAATAAATGATACTAACAACATAAATAACAACCAGTTATGAATGCAAACTCATTTCAGAAGCGAATGCTCAGTTTTTTTCTTGTCTTTAAATAATTTAGTTATTAGGGATACACAGACAATTGAGCAACGAAAAAAAGTTGAGCATTGTATGAGGAACCACTCCTTATTTACAAGCGAGTAAATCCACTCGCTATTAACGAGTATAAACTTAAAAACAATCAAACTCGTTACTTACAAGTGGACACATTCGTTTTGCCTACTAACCTGCAAAATAAAAACTTTTTGCAAATTATTAACTTGCTCAATCTTTTGCTCACAGTTTTGCTTTGAAAAAAAAAATCCTGACCAAAACCAATTATGCACCAATCAAGATGCAGATAAAGTCACGTGAACTCTAGGTACAAATCGAAACAAAAAAAAATTCGGCAAAAATTAGGTTGCTCATTGTTTTGCTCAATTGTCTGAGCAGTCTAATGGCAGCATAGTCCAATATTAACAAAGACTACGTTTGATAAGGAGGTCTTTACTTACTTCCCCCTTGAAGGCATTTTGATACCCTTCAAGTCTTTGCGAAAATAAAAGTTGAGAAGAGGATAAGTGGCGACAATGCTTTTTCGATCATGCTCTACACTTAAGTTAATTCGTTATACGAATACAAAATTTATACGAAAGCGCTTTATAAATCCTACAATTCATATTTCACTTTAAGAAATGCGATGAAGTGATACGTATATCGCATATGTTACTTAGGTAAATTTTTACCTCCGAGCAATAAGACGCATAATCTTTTCTAAAGAGGATCGATCCGAAGACACAATAAAACATTTCAATTTTCAAAGTATGGTAACTAAAAGCTAATGCAACTTAGAGATTTCTTCATTTTTTACGATAAGCATGGATGGTATTGAAATTAACATGGCACAGATTCTACAGGGTGTTTTTGAACTCCAGGTACAAACTCAAACTGGTGTTTAGAGTAGATCTAGGTAATCATTTTTCACCAATGAACCTATAGCTAGGGTCCAAAGGTCACTGTTAAAAAGTTACAAGGCCGAATATGTAGCTGGTACATGGAACATTTAATTTGATAAACAATAGCAGGTGTATTCTGTGTAACTGAAGAAATTCTAAGATTTTAAGTGCCCAATTTTAAGTGTTTAACTTTAGCAAATTTTATTTGTATTTGTATTTGAGGTTTCCTATACTTTCCTATGCTTATTCATTATATAATACTGTATGAATCATAATACTGTCATAATACTGTATGAATAGGCAAACTAAAACCGCTATAGGCTAGCATCGATTGAACGTTTAATCGATTTAGTAGAGTATTTAACAAACGAATATTGTAAACGTACTGCCAGAAAAATGTACAGATTTAATATTTTTTGGCTCAATTTGAGTCATTTTATTTACTCGCACCTTATTTTGCATTCAGCATCTCTGCATTTTAACTTAATAATAATAATACAAATATGAGAACTGCTTCACATAAAATCACTTAGATGAACTATATTTACAAAAAAACGAAAGGTAGATTTAGGTAAGTACCTGAAGTACGATCAAAAGATCTATGCCCAGATCTTCACCTCTCGCAACCTGAAATGTGCAACGCACTACCGTCCCCTGATTGGTTGGATTCGATCAGGTGACCTCTGTGATCCAATCAGGGGACGGGAGTGCGTTGCACATTTTGGTTGTGCGGAGGTGAAGATCTGGGCACTATTCTTATGCATAAGGTAGTTTTAAGATCAAATAAAAGTACTGGTAGTTTCATCGCAGCAGTGGCTAAAACATAAAAAGCTTAAGATATTTAAACGAGATTTTGAGAATTTTAGATTTTTTACTCAATCGTATTGGGAATCTGAAAAATCTGAAGACTTACCTGAAAAAGCTAGTTCTCAAACAAATTTTAGACATCTTAAAGAAAGGGTTGACTTCCACCAAGCACTATTCAAACTTGTTGATTGCCGGATTTACACCTGTACCACAGTTGCACAAATGGCGTTGCTTGAGACCAAGCTGCGTCTCAAGTCCTGGGATTGGTACCACAGATAGTTACATTTGAGCCACAGATCAAGGATGGTCAATTAGTTCCTTGAGATGACAGTTTTCAAAATGACGTAATAAGACACATTTCACGTGCACCATTTGCCAGATTACAATTCTCCCAAACAATCGTTCCCTTATGAAAAAAAAGTGATTGTCAACTGATTGCAGACGAATTGTTTGCAAACTGGTGATATTTGTTTCAAATATTACCAATTTTGATGGCCCATGTCACCATTTTGCTACCAACTGGTGGTATTTGAAACAAATACCACCAGTTTTTTTGCAAACAACTTGTCTGCAATCAATTAACAATCACT
Organism: Xestoiulus laeticollis; assembly: GCA_034698905.1. Lineage (NCBI taxonomy): Eukaryota > Metazoa > Arthropoda > Diplopoda > Julida > Julidae > Xestoiulus > Xestoiulus laeticollis. The sequence goes on from JAQGCC010003570.1 coordinate 14,465, forward strand.
TTTTTTCATAAGGGTTGCTTCGATAAATGGATATTGATAGGGAATTCATTGATAGGGAGCTCCATCTCCGATTAGATGTCGACAATTTGGCAACTGTGGTACCAAATCGGCACAAATTTCGAGCTTAATATAGCAGTCTCATCGGAACAGAAGCTTAAGGTGGGAAACTGTGGTAACGGAGGTTAGTTTCATTGTTTGAATCCTATAGTGAACCTTCCCATTTTACCAAACAGAAAAATTATTGGCGATTAGCATTTCCAATAATCCTAATCGCCTGTTTCCGGGTCATTGCGCATATGGACTGACCTTGAACTCTTTTCCTTCATGTTTGGTCAATTACTGGCATTTCAATTCGCCAGTTAATTGAGGGTCAGGATTCCAAAGGTCTCAATGATCTCATCCAATCATGTTGGCCCGATTGCTACAACTACCAGTTAGTGCACTAACGGTGTTCATCTTAAGCCATATTAGAACTTCAACTTCAAGGGAGCGTCCATAAACCTCGTGGATACCAGGGGGGGAGGGGGGATCCACGTGGATTTTTCTTCAATGCCACAAATTTATTTTTTACGAGCAGACGATGATTTAGTACTCTCCACTAAAAT
>JAQGCC010003571.1:0-15068 GCA_034698905.1 Xestoiulus laeticollis
TGTTTTTCCAATGCGTTCTCGTTAAGGTAAATCAGTTGACGGGGCATTAAGGGAGGCGTGCTCAATCCCTCTATTAGTGTTTAAAGACGTGACGCTAATGCATTTTACCAATTATGTCTTAAGACACAAGACATTGAATATTTTGGTTTATAGACCCCTATTGTATCATCAATTAAGTTTAGCCCGTTTAAACAACACAAGCGAGCACAAATTTAGAGAGAATTATAATATAATATATTGTAGGCTACTGGAAATTCGGTGCAAATGGTCTCCAACCATAATAAAATTAAAATCAATTTATTATTTTACATTGATTGTAAAATATACAAATTCATCCGGTATCATGAATATGCATGTTAAAAACTTGAAACACGCCATTTTGAAAAAAATAAAAATGGTAGTTATATTAATTGCCAGTACAACTTACTGTTTGTTCACAAAAGACACGATATATAATCGATGTATTCCAGGGTTCAATTCAATTTAATTCAATTTCTTACCCTGCAGTCAGCATGTAGTATGCCATGTGGCAGGGGGCAAAGTGCCAGAATTTACAATGGGAAGAGTCATCTGAAGGAAAAAAATCTCACTCGACCACCACGTTTAATAATCATAATTTAACTGACATCAAATAAATTTACGCATCACAAATTCGAAATTGGCGCCATTTTGTTTTTGCAACAAGGTATATTGGACGCCACATGACCTTCTCGCATTTTTATACCCTGCATTTTTGCATATTTAATGTATAAAACTAATTTCCTAATTAATTTCCTCTACATTCATATACATGTACTGACATTGACATTTTTTTTTTAAAATCAAGTGTTAAGAATTAAAATTGTATTCGATAGATGGCGCTTTGGATTGCGAAAAATGGCCGCAGGAATGGTAAATAACCTCACACGATCGCATGCCAGTTGCATTTTCAATATTAACGTTCAAAAATATGTAAAATGCTACTGTTAATAAAGGGATTTTTATCTGTAATGTTGTGCGATGTTGCATGTTTTACACTATGCTTTCAGCTGCAAGTTTTACATGCATGGTCTATATAGTTTGTCAAATTCACATTTGACACACCCATTCCTTGCAATGGTCTGCAAATGACAGCTACATGTAGATTTCATGAATATTTTGTTGTAAATTACATGGAGTGCACATAAAATGATTCAAATTGACTGTTGATGACATGCCTGGATGATATCTTAATGCTGCAAACATTACTTGTGCACGTAGGCTGCTGAAAGTCTTAAGAGCTGGAATGCCATGTTATTTCAATGGCATTCCAGCCAAACTAAGGCTGACAGCCACTATGAAGGTAAATATTGTTTATTGCATGACATCATGAAGGTACTGAGACATAGTATATGAGCATATCAAGAATGGCATGCACCCACCTGCAGATGGTAGCTATATACCGACCTTCAAAAAGGTGGCTGACATGTCATGCTATGTCTATAGCATTCCAGCTTTCAAAGGCTGTTCAGTAAATTACTGAGCCATTCAGTCTAATTTTACAAAATGCTTTGGGAATATTTATGTACTTGCACAATGCCCCGTAAAAAAGCGGCAGAGAACTACACGAGCAACAATTCTAAACAAAACATACAAATAATAAATATTTTATGAAACAATCATTAGTGTAAGGTATACATTAGTTTCGATGAAGATATTTTACTCAATATTTAACGGATAGAAGCACGATATGAAATACAGTACGTGTATGTCCTTAAATTGGCCACTTGTAGCTCGGGAAAAGGGTGGACATAGTTTTAGAAAGTGCACGATGGTGACTTATTTTTAGAGGAATGCACTACTTCAGCATTTGCCCGAATACTTGACCAGTTAAGCATGCACTTCTTAACCGGATGTGTCACTGGACACTCTACGGCCAATTCGTATTGTTGCAGGCTTATGGAAATCAACTGCTGGTCAATGATTCGACTTTGAAGCGGAGAAGTAGCCATGTTTCCAACAGCAACGTCACCTGTAAATCTGGGTATTCCCCCATTGAAGATGACCTGTTCTTATACAAGACTGGGATTCGTGGTCGTAAGAAGTACACCTTGTATGCGGTCATTGTAGTTCTATTTTTGATCGCTCTCGTCAATATATTGGTAAGCAAGAGCTAGGCCAACTTAGCTAGTTAGAAGTAGTATATAAGAAACTGTTTGTTACCTGGACCGAAAGTATAAATCCTTTACTAGACGACATTCGTGCTTCTCGGGGTTTTGCGTCTCGGCTATGGTATGGACAGCATGGAGTTCATTCCTTCGAGATGGCTGATTCGTTTCTTGCAAAGTGCAAACATAGATGTGGTCGTTCCGGCAAATGGCATCGTGGGTGGTTTCGAAAGCGAGGACCTACACATTATTGGAAACAATCAGCCGGTAAGTGATTAAAGTTTAAGCTCATTTGAGATGCCGATACCAAACAGCCTCTCAATACATGGACTACATTTTTGGACTACGTTTTGAATGAATTACAGGTATTTCTGCGCCCTAAGGTTAATAATCCAGCTACACTAGAGGTCAATCCCGAGGAGACGATTCTCTCCGACGTCAATTTTTTTAACGTGATGGATCCAAAGACTGGCCGGAAAATCTTTTCCACCGAATATGGCTCTTTCGGTCTACCTAAAGCTGTGAAAAAACTCAACGTCCAGCAAGTTGTCGTCAACAAAGTAATTATAATTTCTGTATGGCCGTAACACTAATACGCAAAACCGAATCTACGATATTTTTTTCATCTAAAATAGGTTTCCAGTCCAGTCAACCGCCCCTTATCTCTAAAGTCACACACTCAAGTCAGAATGCGAGGTAATGAGGGAATGCGCTTGCATGGTTCTGAAGTCGTACTAGCAGCAGGTGAAGACATTTTTCTAAAGAGCCAGGTAAAATATTGAAAGGAATTTGATGGTAATAGTGATCATAAAGTGAATACCCGCAATAAGTAATCTATCACAAAGCTAGCCAAAAAAATGCAGAAATGATTTTCATTTACATGAATTTAGCAGTTATTACTTTATCGATGTAGTATTTTACAAAATAATTGCAGGTATAGACCTTATGAACACCTTAAATTTGCACCCTTTTCGCAAAACTGACATTTATATTTTTCGTTAAGAATGCTAGCATTACGTTTGATGGCCTCACCGGCGTAATCGTGAACGTAGATAAACTTGCTCGTTCCAAGGTCACCGATTCCGACAAGCCATGGCAATACAAGATCTGCGTCTGCATGCCGAGAGGAAATCTGTTTCTCATCCCTCTTCGGATGCCCCATTACACGTGTGCTAATGCCGTGCTTTCGGTCACTCATAATCCATGCCAGTAAGCTCGATTTCTGAGCGTGCAGATTTTTTTAGAAAAATAATTTCCATATATGAGTTACAAACTTTAAAAATTTATTTGAAAACATGAAAGCCCAATATAAAAACACTCTTAAGTCTCCCATAACGTTAAATGCATGTACGTATGACAGCTTCCAATGATCATTTTGACAAAAGTTAATCGATGAGCAACAACATTTCCTAATTAAAACTTTAGAATTTTGCTAGTTGACAAAAGACATTTTTATGGCATACTAACAATAGTCAAAATCTCAAACTCCTTTTAATTGCCATTCGGACGGCAGTGGAATAGCTCAACTCCAATTTACTCCAGACAAACTGTCGTATTATGCAAAAGCGTTTTTACTAAATTGTTTCGGCTGGTTTGCTATCTTAGTACTAGCAGCTTCTGCAAAAAAGCAGGCTTACATCCATGTTTAGGTCTCTTGGTTTTTGACTAACAATTAGTCTTTTATAGGCACCGATAAGGCAAAATAACCCAATTTTCATTCAGATTTAGAAAACTGTTTTTGTTTTTCACTATATAGGCAGTGCCGAACATTTGCTTTGTATACACTTCGGTCAAATGGTGGACCAAATAATTATTCGATATTATGCTGAATGGTAGCGGCCGAACCAGTTTTTTTAACTAGGACCTACATGTACAATTTTTACTCTTTATTAAAAAAAAACCTGTCGGGCTGAGAAAGAGCAACTACATATCACTCAATTTGTCTGAAGTGAAATTGTGCTTTAAAAATATTATGCTTTTACAGATATTGCTATGTTTGTTACTCACTGCTAGTCAATAGGATAAGCGATTTACAAAACTTATTTACTCGGTGTAAAGTAAAAACGCAATAAAAAACAGTGTGTAATAAAAATGCTGGAATGTATACATATGGACTATAAAAAAGGTAGAATAAAAAAGGTCCTATCTACAATCAATCCAGTGATAATAGCAGTCATTGGATTAACCCTCTCGTGATACTCGTACAAAAAAAATCTCGAGGGTAAACTTAACAGATCAGATCTTTCTCGACTTTGTATTAAAATTGTCGTCATAAATACCTGAGGCGTGGGATCTATATTGAAATTGTCTCAAAAATAAAACAGGTATAACTATGTACAACAGCACTAAGGGAACTGGGTCTGTCTGGGTAAAACGAAATATATGCTAGATTCTCGTGAGATCCATTCATTTGGCATACTATTGGAAAAGTATCCGACTGGAGCAAAGGTTGGGGGTTAGTTTTGAGACAAAACCAGATTGGACGAAATTCTTCAAAAACGGATTTCGCACAGATAAACCTTGTTTGAGCTAGCGTTAAATGCACGACCATTTTTAAGTTGAAAATACTAATGGCAAACCCACATTAGCTCCAAAACTGCCAATAGGGACTGCAGTGTTAAGCCCTCTGTCATCTCCACTTACAGTACTGGTTGCAAGATGATCCTAAGGGTACAAGACGACAATGTTCGGTGACTGGTACATTTTCAATATTTGATACTGCGAGATGACGCACAGCAGACAGTAAATCTGATGAAAAAACAAGAAATATTTAGAAATACTCTAGATAACATTTTCTGAAAATTTGAATTCTGCTGAATTTAACGGACAAAGAAATACAAAATTTCTCAAATTTGGGAAATTTTATTTCATCAATTTTACTAATCTTGTTCACTAAATAACTCTTAAAAAACCTCTTACTACTATATTATTAAAGCATAAGTGAGTCAAACATGACTCATGTTGAATAATGACTGATGAGTAATTTATAAAACTTCTTAGAATGGCACAGGAAACATTGCAAAAGTAAGTTAAGGTAACGCGAATTGCAATTCAAAGTTTTAAATCAAGCCTACTTACATTGAGCCCAGTAAAAAGCCAAGTAAAGATCGCAGCTAGGATGGAATGCGGCTAGAAGTAGACGATTATAAAACGTGTTAACTATTGATTCGACAAATATTATGTTTAGGATGCAGAACCGAAATAAAGCGATTTCACTTACATCGATGTAATAACGCGCTACGAACCACATGCCGAAAGCAAGTGTAAAAAGAGTGAGGAATGAAATGAGAAACATCCATGGCAAAAGTAGTCCCCTGACATTCTATAAAATAAAATATAGATTGGTTATCATAAATAAAGTTTAAATATGAAATTAAGGATTGTAATTAATACTTACATCGATAGCTCCTTTCCAAAGCATTATGGCAGCAATGATGAAAAGAATGCAAATGACAATAACAGCTGAGCCAGCATGTGCTGCACCTGGAAAAAAAAATATATTAAATATAAACTCCCTAAAAAATCATTTATATTTTCATTACATTACTTACTGCTTCGAACGTCTGTTTCAAAGAACGGAGAATACAACTCCGAAGACTGTCCCCCTTGAATTACCCAAATAGAGTACATCGCACTCACAATCGATACCAGCTAAAATAGATAAAGTAAATCAAGCATTTTTCAAGTCAATTTCACTGTGAACAATCATAAAAGGATTTGTGGTGGTAAATCTTGAATCTTTTCTCAGCATCCACTAATTCAACAAATTACTTTATATGATTGCAATAATAAAATGACTTTATAATTAATCTTACATGATATAAAACATTTCCAATCTGGCCCTACTCCAATGAAGTTAGCAAGTCCTTGATAAAGTTAAAAAGGCCTTTCACCGCAAAGATCTTGATAATTTTATTACTCTAATCCCATTTTTAATTTCAATTTTGTTTCATTATAAATAGGGCCTACATTTCCTATTTGGCTTGGGACCACTATCAACTCTGCATGCAGGACCATTTACCCCTTAATTTATTTTATCCTTGTTTGTGTGTTCATTATTTTAACTTCTATTCCAACAATACAAACTTAACCTCTTCTTAAATTAGCATTACCTTCATAAACCATCCCTCTTTTGAACCCTTTTAGGCCAAACAGTCATGCTGAAGACTTTTCGACTTGTGAATCATAAAAAATACTATTTTCCAGCTATTTCTCTTTTATCACTACTGCTTCTTTAATTTATAAGATCACTATACGTATTAAAACTGAATTTTAGAGTCACATTATAATAAACATGCCTTGATTCTTCAATATAGTACCTTGAAACATTATGGTTCACCAAGCATTATAAACTTGAATTTTGATTATTCTTTAGAATGATAATTTCGAATGCATATTTCATAGAACTGTTCTCATATTCAACAAACTTATATATAAATAATTCAAAATAATAACGCCATAATGTGCATCACACTGGAATACATTCCAAGCCTCACCCCACATTAGGCCTAAAATTCCACAGGTTGTAAACACAGGTTATAGCCACTTTTCTGCGAAGTTTAACTCAATACTTACGATGGTGTAAATAGAAACAGCTACACATCCATGTTTTACATTATTATGACACCAACAAGGCGACCAACAAGCTTGTAAAACTGGCATTTTTACTTAAAAATTATAGAAAATGTTAAAAATTCAACAAGCAGGTACTCAGGAATGCCTCGCCCTACCTGCGTTCGAAATCAATGCGCGTCTCACGTGACCTGTATCGACCAATCAAAATCGAGAATGCCTGATGAAAAGCTGGTTGGGACAGCTACTAGCAGAAGGCAATGAAAGCACACTGTGTCGACTGTGATGAAAGGCATGGTTAGGAAAATCAGTCAGTACTTTGTACAAAAGGTGAAAACAGCTCTTCGTATTCAGTTTTAATTTAATTATTAATATTTCCGTGATTATAAAATTATGGAAGGTATTAGATTCGAAAGTAAGACTCAGAGAGATGCACAGAGAAGTTCAAAACGAGAAGCACAGCAAGAAATACTGTCCAAGGTACGAAATTTAAACGTATTACAGGGGTGTCTCGAAAATGCCAAATTCAAATTTTGAACAAAAACCTTTGTTTTTTTGGTATTTACTTATAAACCAAGACTTTTTTAAAAATAAATTACATGTTGTCGTCTTTAAATATCTAGGCCAAAGCTGATTTTTATAAAGAGAAGGCTAAAGAACAGAAGAAAAAGGAGCAAACGTGGATGTTGCCATCAGTGAGCTCTAGAGTAGAGCAAGATGATCAGAAATCTACAAGTAAGAAGCACAAAAAACATAAAAAGAAAAGCAAGAAGCATAAAAGAAAAGGTAGTGATTCTGATTCTGACAAGGTAACTAACTCCAGATAGATGTCAATATGTTTATAGTTTCCTATACTCTTATATCGCTTTCCTTTATAAGATTAATTCTCATGATGGGAACGAACTATTACCACCAAATATTAAATTTTACTTGTATTTATAATTGGCAGTCAGAAACCGATGAATGGGTAGAGAAGGATGCCAAGACAAATATTCCAACTCCAACAACTGCTGTCGAGAGCTCAACCCAGATTAAATTAGAGGTGCCGTACTCTTGCAATAAAATCTCAAATTACGGTACTTTAAAAATATTATGTGCTGCATTAATTCGAAATATATGTTACGTTCTTGTAGCGTGACTCGTGGATGTCTCTACCTTCAAACTTTGTGCCCACGTTAAGCAGAGAAGAGTTTAAGCGAAAAGATAAACGTGTCGAAAAACTATCGCAAGAAGAGGAATTAAAAAAGCTATCGCTTGAAAAGGTAAGCTTTTTTTCTAAAAAAAATTCAAATGGGAGGGATTTGAACTTAAAAAAAGAATTTTGATTTTTGTATATCAAAACCGAGTCATGTTTTCTTGAAAATTAATAGCCAGGACAGCATGTTAAAGAGTTAAACCCATACTGGAAGGACGGTGGCACGGGGTTACCGGAGGAGGAGTCAAAATCAGATGAAAGCTCGTCCAAAGTTGTTAACGTCGGCGATAGTGGCTTACGGTGGCTTCGTCAAGCTTATAGACGTGCCGAGGAACAGGCCGTAGAAGAAGATCGCACCCTAGAAGAAGTAGCTGCTGAAAGATGGGGTGTAAGTCTTCGTATTCGACAGCTCAAGCTTACGGGCTAAATCAATGTATTAATGCATTTTCCGGCTCTATTGTAGTCGCTGGAAAAACTTCAAACTATGCTGAAAGAAGCAGAGAATAAAAACAGAGATCAATTAATGGAGAGGCGTCAGTCTAGGGGATACGAAAACAGGAGTAGGCATTCTCCGCACAATGACAGATGGAATTCGAGGGAGAGGACTTCGCGCTACCGTGCCGATTTTAGATCGTCCGAAGGACGGCCAGGAGCTTCACGAGGAATGTTCATGCCCCCTAAGAACGACGAAGAAGAGGCGCCGGTGGTCAGAACCAACGATAAACCAAAACCGAACAACATGCCTAGGTGGCGTAAAAAGGAATACGTGGAAGAGAAACCGCCAGAAATCGCTACAGTTGTAAAAAGTCCAAACAGTAAGTCGACGTTGGCAATTCTGATCTGAAACGTAGATAAAGCGCAACCGTGGTAACAGTATTTGAATCTTGTTTTAGAAAACTCCGTACAAATGTCTGACGAGGAGAGTTTGAGTTCCGATTCGAGTCTCGATGAAGTCAAGGAGCATCCGGCAAAGCGAAGTCCGAGTCCAGTTCTCCGCCTCACCGACAAGGAAATGAACGAACTGGGTGCCAAAATATTGAAAGCGGAACTGATGGGAAACGACGTGAGTTGGACTACGATTAGTCTAGCATGTTATTATTAACAGATGTACATACATGATGCCATTTGCAGGAGCTGGCCTCAACTCTTAAAACTAAGCTCGAAGCGGCCAGAAACGCCAAATCCGAGCCATGTTCCAACGTTCCGGCACAAGGCGGAGAAGTCGTTATTTTGACCCGCACGGATAAACGGGGAATGACTCGACCTTTGACGGAACCAGAATTTCCTCCGGAAGTATCAAAAGGCCGCAAGAAAAAACAGAAGGTGGCCACACACGACGAAGGCGGAAAACGCGATCGCTACTTTGCAGACGATGATAAATACTCTTTGAAACAAATGGTTGGTATCGATTCGCGAGTCCCATCTTGCAATTTCTTCCGCACTGCGCTAATTTCCCGTACCGTTTTATAGTTTGAACGTGAGAAACTTGGAACGGCAGAAGACCAGAATGCCATGTTTGCCAGACTTGCAGGAAAAGTAAGCATTGATGAGACATGTTTTATCAAATGTGTAATTTTGATATTAATGGAAATGTGCTTACCTGTTTGTAAAGGGACTGGACCGGACCAGCGAGGATTACGACATGGACGACGTGTTCGTGAACAGGGCGAATAACAAAGCAAACGAGGCAAAACTTGATGCTCAGGAAAGATTATACGCCATACACGGTATTTCCCAGAAGACGTTTTCTCAAATGGAATTGTTGTGAAATTTGCAAACCTAAATTTTCTTTTTTTAAAGAACACAAAAAGTCATCTGCTGCCCTCGAACGCTGTCATTACTGTTTTGATGGAAAAAACATGTCCAAGCATTTGATTACGGCGATAGGAATGAAGGTTTGACAAAATGTTTCCCGATTGCGATTGCGCTTACGCCAAGTATCTAAACTCCCTTTCCATTATGCTTTCAGGTTTACATGTGCTTGCCATCATTTCAATCGCTCACCGAGGGACACTGTTTGATTGTTCCTATGCAACATATATCTTCAGCCACCTATTTGGACGAGGACGTGTGGGCTGAAGTTCAAGTAAAAGCACTTTTTAATAATAGGGGTACTCGGGTTCGTCTGCGTACCTGTGATCTCTTACTGTTTTGTAAAATTCAACCCGCTGCTCAGGTGTGTACAAAATCAAGTGACCCAAAACGTTGCATACATTTACCGGCGCGACTAATTAATAAAGCGGGATACACACTACCATCACGTCAAATGGGTGCACGTGATGGTATACATGCTCATGCCACATGAAAAAAACTGTATAATGCATTTTTTTACGTAATGAGCAGCATGACGTGATAACAGTGTGAACCCTGTACATGCTAATCATTTATAAATAATGCATTCTAATTTTTTTCCGCATCACGTGATGGTAGTCTGTAGCCAGCTTAAAGTACAAAAAATGCCGTGACAAGTACTACAAAATGTACGATGAGCACCAGTACCCCTACTACTAGAACCTCACAAGAATAAAGCCTGAATTTCGCCAACAGATTGACCATATGTGTACTTTAAATTCCAGGTTTTTCGAAAAGGTCTTACAAAAATGTTTGAAGAGCAGGAGCGTGATGTAGTTTTCTTCGAGACTGCTATGCACTTAAAAAGCTACCCTCACATGGCTCTGCAATGCGTGCCATTGCCAAAAGATGTTGGGAATTTAGCACCAATGTATTTCAAGGTGAAAAGTTATGCAAATTGTCTTACTCTAGTATAACATCTTTCTACGAGCTAGACATATTAAGTCAAGCCAAAGTTGACTTGATCTCAATTTTTTCTTTGTTTTCAGAAAGCTATTCTTGAATCAGAGACCGAATGGGCTCATAACAAGAAATTGGTAGACTTGAGTCAAAAAGGCATTCATAAAGCCGTAAGTAAAAGTACGAAACATTAGGTGTTATGCAAGCCAGTGCATCTAATCGATCACTGCTATTATTTGTTTCTCCTTAGGTTCCCAAAGGTCTGCCGTATTTCAGCGTTGATTTCGGTTTGGACGGAGGTTTTGCCCACGTGATAGAAGACGAGCAGTTATTTCCCAAGAATTTCGCCCAAGTAAATTTTTATAGCTTTTTTTAATGTAGAAAATCTGTTCAATATGTACAAAAATCCTTTTTTCTCACCACAAACAGTCAATCATTGGAGGAATGTTGGATCTCGATCCGAATATGTGGCGCCGCCCAATCCGCGAAAAGTTCAACGACCAGTGCAAAAAGGTCTTACAGTTTTCAGATTGGTGGAAACCGTACGACTGGACGCAGCGGCTTAAAAGCAAGGATAAATAAAGCTTAATTATCGCCAGCATTTTGACGTCCGTACTGTATTATAACCGGCTTTCCCTTCCAATTGAAACCGTTCACGAAGTGCAGAGCCTCTTCTGCCGACGTTTCATCTAAAATAAATAATTCAACTGTAAATACTAAAGTTTTAAAGAAAACTTTTGTAAAGGAAAAGTAGATTGTTTCTTACCTGGAAAAGTGACGAAAGCTTGCCCCTTCATTCTTCCATTCAATAATCTATATTTCAGCGGTTCATCAGGATTCCTTTGATATCGACTAAACAGCGAAATCATGTCAGTCTCATTGATATCATGCGACAAGTTTTTGATGTACAACACCTAAATATGCAAAACAAAAATATTTAAACTCTGAAATCTATGGTACGGTTTTTTTGCATCTCTGCATTATCAGAGTGGGGGATTTTTGCATACCTTACTCCGCATGCCAGGTTTATACTCGCTGAACCTTGGAATCAGATGAATTTCATCGAGGCAGAGTCTGTTGTTTTCGATTTCTTCATCGGGGATAGGAACGACGTGTCTCCTGATAACTGGATTATTTTTGATGTGCAAATCACAGGCCAGCAAAAGCAATCCTGATACAGCCGTAGACACTTTCTTGTCCATACATTTTGCATGACTAGCGATTTCGGTGAAAATTTCCTTTTCTAGATTTATACGTTTCTGATCATTTTCACACACGCTTTTTTCACTATCTTCTAACCGCTGCAAATTATTGACCCTTTCTAATAAGTCCTCCTCAATTTGTTTTAAATGATTCACTGGATCATCTGGGTGGACATCAACAGACTGGGGCTTCACTGTAACCAGATTCCGCAATAATCCAGAGTTGTGACTAGTCGGTTTTAAAGATTTTTCCAAATCCATTTCGTGCCTATTTAAACGCTTTGCATCCCTGTAATGAAAATGCAAAAATAAAACCAATTGTTATAATAGGCAATTGGGCATTTGCTATGACGTTAATAAATTAGCACAAAAAATGTATTTCTTTTCAGCTGAGATGTGATATTGGTACCATGAACTTGCCACTGCAAATGTCTTCCCAACATAGGGGCATTTTCAGGACTAACCCCCGTACCACATTTGCACAAATGGCGCAGCTTGAGACCACGCTGCGTCTTAAGTCCTGGGATTGGTACCACAGCTATTTACATCTGATGAGACACAGATCGAGGCTGGTCAATGTCTCAATGAGGTACCTTGAGACTGCAGTTTTCAAAATGGCAATAATAAGAAAAATTTCACGTGCACCATTTTGCCAGATTAAAATTCTTATTTTTCCCTATCAATCGGTGCTGTTGAGATACGAATATTGATAGGGAATTCGGTGATATTTTCTTTTTTTCTTGCCTGGAGCTCCATCTCCGGTTAGATGTCGGCAATTTAGCAACTGTGGTACCGAATTTGCTTAAAATTTCAAGCTTCGCCTCATCGAAACAGAAGCTTAAGGTGGGAAACTGTGGTACGGGGGTAAGTGATTCTACTGAGCATGCACAACATAAGGATAAAGCGATTCAACTCCTAAAGTAAAACGCATTAGAGTACACAAAAACTTAGCAGAAATAACCATCTACAGGACAGGCATTTTACTTGCCTGATATTTCAATAATAATATGGGGCATCACCTTAGCACGGTGTATGAAGCTATCAGAAAACGTGAGGCGTGAGCACATAGGGAATTCCCTGAATACCCAGGGTTTATTCGAGACCGGGGTCATTAGCAATTACGCTCGTAAACGATCAGGGGTTTCGAATTAAAGCCATCATTAACAAGTATCCACATGCAACCAATTAACCAACCCACGCTTACCTAAATGCGTTGAGTTTTGAGAGCTCACGCCTTTTCACATCCAATTTATCATTAACGGCTTGAAGCTGCTGTCTCAGTATTCGTGGCTCTGTACCGAGTCGTTTTCCGCTCTTAAATCAACAAAGCATGCGTTAATTGAGCAGGCCAAAGATATACATTTCTATTATCATGATAACTGGAATAGTGAAAATCGGTTGCAATGCAAGTAGATCACACTCCGTCTCAAATGCTCATTACCATTCATTTCCACATGAATAATACTTTTTAAAAATGTTTTCGTGTTTACATGTACTGAATTCTGACAAAAAGTAATTCTCTGCCTGCAGCAGTGTTTATCAAAATTCTTAAACCCAAAACAAACGCTTTAAAGCGCAACAACGGTTTTTATAGAAATATATATTTGTTTGGAAATTTTTGAATAGATTTCTGGCTTTTTTTTAAACTTCTTAGTAGCACAACAGTGAAAATTGCTGCTCTAGAGGCATGCTTGCCTGGTATCAATTTTACCAAATTCACCTTGTAATATTGCGTTCCATCCTGATGTAGTTTCAGCGCAACTTCTTGATCACTCAAACCCATCAGTCTCAGACGCTCAATTTCGCATTTACGAGATTCGTATTTCCTGAAATCTGACGAACTCATCTCTCCAGATAACTCCTTCGTAATAGGCACGTACATGGAAGATGTAGTAAACTTTCGATGACGCATGAATTGCCTAAAAAACCGAATTAAAAGTCGACATTTAACAATGCTGTTATTTTTTTTTCACTGCACTAGACTTATGATCAAAGAGAAATTCTCACTCTTTCATTGTAACTTTCGTGTCCAATTGCCGTGATACTAAGAATTTAAGTTGTCTTTCTCCTTCAGTTTCAGGATTTTCTTGATTTGCTACACCTTCAGGAAGCTTATTAGGTCGTCCATATGGGTTCAGCCTAGGCCTAATTCTCCTGAAAAATTGTAACAAATTACATTTTAAAATTTTTATAAAAAGAAAAACACAAATTTTATTACTTTTATAATTTGCAAATCACAATGAGCATACACTAAAGATAGGAACGTTAATAATTTCAATAAAAAACGAGTCGAACCAAAAAAACAAAGGGGTGCATGGTTAGGTATAGGCCTAATGGCCAACATGCTTATCATGAAACAATAGCCCTTTGCTTACCGAAACGACACCGTTTCCTCTCGATGCGGACATTTGTTAGCCAATTCTCCGAGCATTTCCATCGTTGAATAAATAACTTAAGTAATTACTCCTTCGATTGTTTAAAGTCAATAAATAAAACTAGTTGGAACTAACAAATAGGCCTACTCCATCAACATCGCCCACCATTCATTGTTCGAAGTTTGCGCAAGATCCGGGTTTGAAAAAAAAAAAACCTTCTTCAAACAATATCAGAAGTTTAAAATACAGTTTTTAGCAAATTTTTACTCGAATTCCGCAGTTTAAGAACCATAAAAAACTAGACCTACTGCAATAAACTTTCTGAAGAGAATGAAATTGCTTGAGTTATTAGAATTGGGCTAATGGGCTAGAATGAGTCTCAGTTTAAAGGGCTTCAAGCCTACAATCAAGTTCAATGTCGTCACGAATTGACAACACTGGCAAACCTAACCTAGTTACGAATGCCAACCTTCTATTGGTGCGCTTAATCCTAACTCAATTATAGAAAGAGGCAGTGCGACCGGTTTAAAATCCAATACATTCCCCTATTAAATAAACTTACAATTGTACCTAGATTGTACATTGATGAAGGATAGTCAAGTTTGGGCATGCTGAAAATTAGTTTAGGCTTAGTATTTTATATTTTTCGAAAACGTGTCATCCAGTATTTTATTATTATTATTTTATGCCACATATCATTTTTTAGTTATTACAAACAGATGTCGATATAGTACGAAATTGTTCATTTTATACAAGTAATTTTATACAAGTAAATTAAGGGGGCTTTCAACCATACCCTTTCCAATGGAGAATTCTTACGTAGACATTCACGTAGTCTGTGTAGCTC
>JAQGCC010003572.1:0-15067 GCA_034698905.1 Xestoiulus laeticollis
TTTTTTTTTCAGAAATTCTGTCTCGGTTAATCAGCAACATCCCTTAAGGTACGGTTTGTGTGGTGCGGCTGGCCGTGTGACGCTGCGTCAACTCGAAGTCGCTAACGACTGCTACCAACGCCATCTTATGAAGGCGCTCTCGGTGGCACGGCTTTGCTGCTGCAACTAAAGGCTATTTCTTGCGGCTGCAGCGCGACTGCTTTAGGGACCAGTCGAAATGCAATCGAATGCAACACGTAGTATGCAAATTTTTGCGCCAGGCCAACATATTCAGATTTGACAACTTTTGATGCGTAAATGATAATATATTTATTCTAAATAAGGAATTTTAAAAGGTTTAAAAGGGAAAAAAACAAGGTTTAGACTGCTTTATTAATGCTGCAAGAAATAGGGAAAAAATCGTCTGCTATGCACGGGTTTCCTAGATGCGCATTTTACGTGATGAACTGCGCGAGTCTGCATTTCAATGGAGGTCTCGTGCCCTGCACAATGATTTTTTTTGAAAATGCGCAGCTAGGAAAATCCACCTTTAGTCACATGAGAAAAAACACCCTTGCAGCCGACTTGCAACTGCGTTCGTCTGCAGTCAAAACTAGCTAAAACCGCAAGACGCAAGCCGCACCACACAAACCGTACCTTTGTACATACCATGGAACTTTGCATACTCTCAGTTCAGTTATAAATAGGCTAGTGTTTATTGAATTGCTGAATTTAACTTATTTCACACATATAACAGAACATAATGTCACTGTCACAACAAATCATTTTCTAAAAATTTAAACCACCAGCTTAATGGCAGGCTTCATTGTGTTCCGTTTGCTGCAGTCAACAAATATTGTTGCAACAAGAATCACAACATTATTATACAACGGATTTTTAGTGAATACGTCAAAAACTGAGTATACAAATAAATCCAGCCTTAAAACTTCAAAGTAGGCTATCACTGTGAACCAAGTAAGACTTTAAAATTAGAAACCAGTTTGCCAGGATCACACTTGGATAATTTTGAATAAACTGACTACTAGTAAGTGGCATTAAACATGTTCAGTCAACATAAAAAGGCAGTTTGTTAAACGCATCATCTTGCCTTATTAGGATGACCATATGACATTTTAATGTAATCCTAAATCGTGAATTAAAGTTTACGTGCAATGAGCAATACTCATCACGTGGTACATACAAGCTAATTAACGTCTCCACAGCAGTCTATCAGGCATAGCAATCACATTACTACAGGTGAAATTATCAGTGTCTTGGTAGCATTTTACCTTACTTTTACTTTATGAGCTAATTTCTTATTTGAGCATTCATGAGCACAAGGCGCAATCAGCTTACATCCATATATAAAAACAGGGTACTCAGACAATTAAGGAAAAATTTGAGTAACACCTGATTCACACCAACGTTAATGTAGCTCAACTAATGTGGATCAAGAAAAGTTTTGCGTGTTAATTCACAACACAAAAGTTTTCTTGATCCACATCAGTTGATCTACATCAACGTTGGTGTGAAGAAGGTGTTACCACTTTTCACGTAACTTGCACCTTGTACACGTGACGTTATCTGAATCCTGATTGGTGCATTGATTTTGCTTAGGATTTTTTTACTTGCCAAAGGAAATTGTGAGAAATAGATTGAGCTAGTGGTTCAACATAACTGATGAGCCACGTGTTTCTCCACTCGTTTTTTACGAGAGGGCAAATTGCTCATTTCTCATTTGATGAGAAAAATTGCGTTAAAAGTACCACGACTTTCTACTGGAAAGTTTCAAAAAATTACTCATTTGGAAGTAATGTACATGTACACCATAACCTGTAAATAGAGACCCTCTATATAACGATGACCCTGGAAGTAGTGATAACTTACAGTAGGCACGGTGTTTATGTCATCATTTAAGCTGACTTTACAAATAGCATTATCCCTCCAAATAGCATAACTTTTATTTTGGCCCCATATGGTTAGATCATAGCCTATATATGTGGAGTTGTTTCGATGAGCAAGACTAATAGAAGGATATCAAGACAAGTCATCGTGGTTTGTTTGTTTGTTTGTTAATTTTTTACGTTGGCCTATTTCTGCACATGAGGGCTAAACACCAACGCCAGGGAAAAGGGCCTCCTTCACCTCCCTGGGAATTTCGCCTACGAGGAGGGAATTCCACCCCCTCTCGAGGGGTCTTTAATGTGCAGAGAGCAAGTGGGATCCACACGGAACCTCGGTTTAAACTCTCATTCGAAAGAGCCGCCACTTTTTTGGAATTCGCCCTTTCGAAAAATTCCCACCGCCCTCGACCGGGGATCGAATCCCACACCCTGGGATCGAGAGGCAAGCGCACAACCACTCGACCGTCGGCGCCGGCTGTAGTCGCGGTAAATTCTGCTATTTCAATTATTGCACTGGACTATATATTTTCAGTAACGCCAGTTTCGAATTGCACTTAAGCCTGCCTATCAAATAGTTCACGTATACGTGTACGTGAAAAAGACGCAAACGTGAACGTGAGAAAAAGACAGTGCTGTCAGTTATGTTCACCTACATTCACGTTGAATGTAGACAGCTTAATCTTCCTATTAAACAAAGATCACATCAGTCTGTCACTGTGTGCAAAATGAGTTTAGCTGGAGCTGTATGATAAATTACTTCACAATGAAGGAGAATTAAGGTGGGGGCTAGTTGCATGTAGTATGATTAGCATCAAACTATAACTACTTATTAATCTAATCTTATTCAAAAACAAGACAAAACATTGCAATTTATCATTTAAGACTTCCGTTTCCCATTCAACAAGAATGTCCTTGTTTTGCATTATATACACTTTCCTTGTAGTGAAAATCAATATGAAATCCAAATTGCTTTTAGGGTCACGCCATGATTATGTAATGAAGGGTTAGAACAACTTTAACAAGCACATGACAATCCTTTTCACTCAAGAATATTGAAAGATTTGTGTAGCAGCGTTCATCAACCTCAAACAATTGTTTCGTTAGGCTCCATGATTGGTATAGTTTAGAATTATCAGTCCTATTCATAATAAAAAGGATACACATCAAGCATTATTCCACATGTCATACTCTGGCAATACATCCCGCAATGGGACACAAGTTTTACCAGCAAGCGGGCCATCTTCACTGGTCACAACACTCAATAAAACTTAAAATATTGCTTATTGCAATTTAGTACAAAAGAAAACCTGTTAAAGCATTTTTTTTAACAAACAAAGACAGCTTTATAGAAGTCATCAAGATAAAAAAACTCCCAACTTCTAACACTGCAATATATTCATTTAATATTTGGCTTGGGTGTCTATTTCCCTTCCATTTTTTCGCAAATTTGGCATGAAACATTCTTAGAAATCGATCATATCCATCACACGTGGCTGGTAATTTTAATCAAACTTCAAAACTGCTACTTGAACAGCCAATCTCCGCTTTATTAACAATAACGACGTTTCGGACTTGAGCTTCCGGGTAACCCTAGGACAATAGAAATCGCCACATAATCACAAGGCTTGAAGCAGGACAGTCACAGATCGAGGTTTCATAATACTGGTGATAGCCAAACAGTCATAAACTGGCCACACTATGACGTCCTCTCCATTTTGGAGTTGAAAAAATCAAAAATCCTTTGCTAAGTAGGCTACTTTAAGACATACATCTGACGGACCACCTGGATCCAATTTCCTGTCCCCACAGTTGGTTATTTTCTACTTTCCAGAGCAATACACCATCTTTCCTTACCTGGCTTAATATCCACTATTAAGCCAACTTGTTATTATTGGAGCCTTCTAACTACGGGATTTCAACATGTTCAAGCTGCCATGGACAACCCTGATACCAATCAGGTTGCCCCAGAGGGAATTAGGAGATCCGCACGGATCCTACGACTCCAGGTTCATGTAGAGCAATCTCTGGACGAGACCGTTCCACCAGTCCCAGCCACCACAGAGGTTTCCCCTAAACAGGTGCCCTCTCCACAAGGGCCTGTAGCCAGGGTGGTCACTTCCCAAGGAGCTCCACAATAACCCATCAGCAGCAACATTATATTGCAGACCTTGGTTTCCAGAATGCTTTTGTACCAAGGTTGTGCTGTCAGTCTGGCAAAACAGCACTGTCATTTCCAGTTCCAGAGTAGACAGACCATGTTACTAGGTGATACTTTCTCCAGCAACAGCAACTAACCCACATTCAGCATTCGGAGGTAAACGAACTTTTCAGCACACCCACCGGCATAAATCTTGCAACATCGCAAGGGGATGTTAAAGCAGCATCCAAGAGTGCCACAGCCTCTGGCAAAAAACACATTTTTTTACCTGCTATCCAACAGTAAATAATAGTATCCGGTTTATGAGGAAAACTGTTCAAATTGGGTTTCTGGTGTCAATGTCTTGATGCACCTCCATTGGATAACTTAACTTGAGCTAATTGGAGGAAAAGGTACGTTCAAAATGAGGAAAGGATTTCCATCAATATTAGTGACAGATCAGGTCATCTGATCTGAACAAGATGGAAAACGCTGACATCATCAAAATAGCTTGTGAGTGTAGTTGGAAACCCTATTTTTTTGTATGCTACAAAAACTGAAAAGAAACAAGGAAATGTATATAAAAAATTGGAAATTATGAAAGAAGAACACCGGTTTCGAAGGAATGCTAAAAGAATTTCGATAGGCTTTAGGCCTTCACTTTGACAATTTTTTTTCATATTCTTTAAATGATGGGAAATCTAGCAGAAAAATCATTTAGGGTCATAAGACAATATCCGGCATTTTATTTTATTGCTTATGTGCACAATATTGAAATATATTAATCGGGAATTGCGTATACCTTGCTGAGTTATGTGATATCTAATCGAGGCTTGCAACATCTCTGAAAAATAAACACAAAAATTAGTGTAAATTTTTCAGAGATGTTGCAAGCCTTGAGTAGATATCACATAACTCAGCAAGGTATCCAGATATGAATCCAATACAGCAACTTTTGACATCCTTAATTAGGAGACAAAATGCATCCTGTCAGCCTCCAACAATGACCATTCCTGAACTCAAAACTGCATTTCTTCATGAATCAATCAGAATGGCAATTGTATCCCTCTGGGTTCTTCGACAAATAGAATAGTCAACCTCTCACTGTAGCAGATTTTTCTGATTGATTCTTGTACATGCACTTAAAACTTAAATCATTACTTTGTTCTATTTTTTTAAATTGGACTTAATTATGCAAAAAAACCTTTTTATTACTTCGTTTTTCTGCTGATGTACACAGCTCATGCCACATTTCTGCATATCTGAATATTGTTTTATGGACTATAACCTTTTGTACATTAGTCTATATTGAGTTTGTTCGGCAAAAACTTTTGATCCACTCACATGATTGCTTCCAAATTTTCCACGACTACTAACTCAGCAACACGGAAAAAATACATGAATTTTCACATTCCCAAAAAAAAATTACCCTTCCCCACGCTCCCTTATTTTATACTCACTTTTACTCCCTCTATGACCCCTATTTTTAATCCCAATATGGCCGTATAATTGTCTTAACCGTGTACGTTTCGTAAAAATGCAATATGACCTCTTCCAGAAATTAGCATTTCTAAGCGGTGCATTGTAGGTAAATCATACTGGCTGATTATAATCCTATAATGTACAGCATAATGTATAGCTTACATGTAACGTCTTTACAACAAAAAAATTAAAAAATTAACAACCAATCCTTCTTCCTAATATTTTAGGGATTGCCCAGATTTCCTTTAATCTGGACGACATTGGCAGCACTGTGTTTTTTTGCCAATGCGCATGCGTGTGGACGACGTTAATGGTTTTGTTGTTGAGGGGAGACCACAATTTCATTAGTTAAACCTGCGCAATCCCTCTTTTAATGAAGAAACCATGTTAATTGTTTGATACTGCGACTTCCTCTCCCCTACAAGTTTTCAATTTTTATTTGCCACTACGTGGCGCTACCTACTCGCGCATGCGCTGTTTTGTAATGCTGACCTTGTTCATTTCCAAAGAGCATTGAAATTTAACACTACCCAACAATTCCAAGTCCCAAGGGAAACTGAAACTTCTGTAAAGTCCAAACTTTTCGTTTATGGAAACCATGTTACCATGCCAGAGTCTAGCAAAGTTATTAGAAGAGTAAAATTCATTGTTATTTTCAAGGTTTTTAATTAAATAAAAACAGTCTTCCTGATCCTCGCCTTGAAAAGAAATTCAGTAAAAAAAAAACCAGTTTCGTGTTAATGACCTTCCTTCTGACCAAGTAGAATTATATCAAGAACGTTGCTATTCCTTCCAAGACAAGTTCGCACAGTTTCCAATTGACCGCTACCTATTTATTACCTGCCAAGCCAGGCAATTATTATACCGTGCTATTTGCTGATTCAAATCGAGTACTTCTCGCTGCAAACGAATACCTGGACTTCCTCGCAGGTAAATACGAGCATTAATAAATTTGGGGGCACGCGATTGCTCATGGGTGCAATCACCTGAGCGTCCAAGGGAGTTGGTCAACCTTGCCGAGGAAGCATGACGAAGGGGGTGGGGGGCAATATAGACACCCACAAATTATGGCACACTTGCACATACAGGTGGGTCAGCCTACTAAACAGCTCGTCCTTACCTAACCGTTTACGATGTTAACCCATATCCGTGATAACCCAATTCTGAGAACTCAAGAAGCAAGACCACTTTCAGCAACACTTCCATAATCAACTCGTTCATTATCATCGTAATCAATGTGGTGCAATTGATGATCCTATAAATGCATATTGACATCCTGCACATTTCCTTTTGAATACTTGCGCGCATGAACAGCACATGCGCGCATCTAATTTCGCTTAACAGCGCTCGCGTGAAACAGTCTAATAATAGAGGGATTGGCAAGGTATCCTTTAATCTAGACGACATTGACAACACTGTTTTTTCAAACTTCAACATAAATGCTGCTTGTTACAAATCATGCTATACTTAGCTCTCTGTTGGACATGTCCAATAACATCATATACTCAGTTATAGAGGAAAACAATTTAACAAATCTTATTTTGAGAAAAATCGTTTACATAAAAGAAAAAACGAAAAACTGGTATTTCATAAGAAAACTTAAGAAACAGGATAGGTTCAAATGCAAAATAGGCAACTGAGAGGATTTGGGATGAAACACTACTAGCAGACTGAGTTCAGGAATAGCATTTTGCTTTTATTTGGGAAAATTTCCCTGACTTCACTGACCACTTTTTATTCTCCTGTCCTGTGGCCACCCTGCTCAACTACCTGTTAACGTGCACAAGTTCACTATCACCATGTCCTCAGCTACCAAAAGAGGGTGTACCTATTTGCCTTCAATAGTCTCAATCCTCCTTGACTGTACCAATAATCTTGAACTTGAACTCGGTCATTAGTTTCCAAACGAGACAGCAGCATATGCCATTGTCTGAAATTATGTCAAATAAGTTGCTTTATAGAGGCTTGAGGATGTAGTAACCAAGTGTTTCCAAATTTGTGAACATGCAAAACCACCATTACGGTTAATTTCAAAATACTTCAGAATTTTCTCTGATCTGACAAATTTGGAGAGATTTCAGCAACATATACTTATGTTCATTTGTTACACATTTTCTGCAACTGAATTCCATTAATGTAATCAATTGTTGTTAACCACTTATCATTTATAAAGGCTCTTAAACTAAATAAACAGGTATACGTCAAAATCTCCGAGAGGAGCTCTTATCTCAGGAGACCCATTAGATTTCTGATACACCTCAAAACACATCTTCAGTAGTGTCAACATCACAACTTTTAGCAATGTCATGACCAATGAGCATGACATATATCTGTTTTAATTTGCAACTTCTGCATTTATTCAAGCCTGCAGAACAACTGTTTATCAGCAGGGCATGACATTTCACAACTCATGGGCAGAAATAAAGTACCGTATCATATAACATGCACAAGGAGATTATTCAGCCATTTTGTAAAAGCTCTAGATAACTAGCATTTAACTGGATTAGCCGGTTAATTGGGGCCCATCATTTCTAACACAGTTGACCTAATAATCCTCTGTTGACCACATTGTTGTCTATGTGGCCCTAAGAATCCAAAATCTTCAAAATGCTGATTTCAGGTTTGTTTTTCTTTGATGAAGGTTCTATCAGATGGAAAAATCATATTTACAGTACCTGCAGTACCACTCACAAATTTTCCTGACCTGTGGCCACCGTGATAAATGAACAAAAAACTAACAACTGATATTTCATATGAAAACATGAAAAACAGAATAGGTACAACTGCAAAAAATGGCAGCTGAGAGGACTTTAAGATGGAGCTGCTAGCAGACTAAAAGCTGCTTTTATTTGGAAAAATTTCCCTGACCCCTCACAAATTTCCCTGACTTCCCCGACCTGTGGCCACCCTGATAAAAGAACAAAAAACTGACATTTCATAAGAAAACATAAAAAACTAGATAGCTACAAATGCAAAAAAAAAAGGCAGCTGAGAGGATTGGGGATGGAGCTGCTAGCAGACTGAGTTTAGGAATAGCATTTTGTTTTTATTTGAGAAAATTTCCCTGACTTCCCAGACCACTTTATTTTTCCCCACTCTCACCATTCCATATCGAACTTCCGAAATACAGGCCCGTTCATTCCGTGGTCATCATGCCCCGCATCACCAGCCCGTGGAATGGAGGTTAAGGGCGGACGCGGACACCCCTAGAGTGCAACATTGGAGGCGAGGCGCTCAACCAGCCCTCCCCAATTCCCCCCCCCATCCCTCGAAAAATCCCAAACCAGGATACGAAATTCTTCATTTTTTTTTTTAACGACAGTGCTTGTTCTTATTAGCATTTCCCTCATAACCTCACCAGCCACCACCAACGACACGTTGATCTCGATTCGGAG
Source organism: Xestoiulus laeticollis (assembly GCA_034698905.1). Classification (NCBI taxonomy): domain Eukaryota; kingdom Metazoa; phylum Arthropoda; class Diplopoda; order Julida; family Julidae; genus Xestoiulus; species Xestoiulus laeticollis. Next base: position 8,898 of record JAQGCC010003572.1, read on the forward strand.
CGGGATCACCCCCGTCAGCGGTTCTCTTGTTTCGGGCATCCTCGGCAAGGGAATTCACGTTTCCTCGGACAGGTCCAAAAGCTCCAGCACCTTTTTGCAAAGGTGCCCCGGTGCAAAAGGTTCCCCAGCCAAAAAGGATCCGCTCTTCCCTCGGGCATCGAGCGCGGTCCACTTGCGTGCCCGTGGCCGAAGAGGTGAACGTCCGCGCCGGTCCATCCTCCCCGTGCCATCAGCCTCATTGAAGAAACAATACCACGCCTGGCTTAAAACGGGGTGAACCAGCAGCGGCCAACGAACGGCCAAAAAATTTAAAAAAAAAACCGGTGGTCTGGTGCAAGAGCCTCGGCAGCAGTCACAGGGAGAAGCTCGGAAGTCGTGAGCGTCCAGCACCCTTGGGGGTTCCGAACCCCAGCCATGTCCGCCGCCAAGGAACGCGACGACGCCAGCGGCCTGTGCTGCCTGCACCCGCACCCCGTGGCCAGACGGAAGCCCATCCAGGATCTGCTGCTGTTTCCCAATGGGATTTTAGCGCGTCCACGGCATGGCAGGTCGAGGACTTCTTCCTCCCTGCTGCACCGGTTCTTGGTGCAACCTTGCCTGGGATTCTTCATGGATCAGACTCGACGAGGCCAGGTAAGCAAATAAAATATGTCCTTCGCGTCTACATCATGCCAAAAGTTTGTGACGTCTGCACCCCCTGCAAGCTGCTCTCTTCCTAAGACTTCCTTGGTTAAGTTTCTGGAGCACTTCTGGATAGGAGTTATAGGATGCACTGTCATCAACAACAACAATGGGGTAGACAGAAACCTGGAGAAAATTGTGTGCTTATGGATGTTGAACAATGTTTACACATGTGGATTTCATGTTTGCAAAGTCACTGTGGAAGTATAACGTACGGTAGAACCTCGATTTTATGAACTCATCGGCATGTGGTTCCTGCAGACCACAGGGTGCATTTTTTTGGCAGACGCTGGCCTCAACCTTGGGAAAATTAATTTAAGAGAATTGCATACCAGAATAAGCCCTTTTTTCTAAATTTTAGAAACTGGTAGGAACAAATGGAATGTACGAGGACCTAGCATAAATATTATATTATTTGCTTAAATTTTTTGTTTATGCATATGTATATTCCATTTCATGGAAATATGTTTGTAAAGTTTATAATTGTAGAGGGTCTGGTAAACTTTACGGACATATTTCCATGAAATGGAATATGCATATGCATAAACAAAAAAATTAAACAAATAATAGAATATTTATGCTAGATCCTCGTACATTTCATCTGCTCTTAACAATTTCCAAAATTAAATTAAAAAATAATTTGGAAAAAAAAGGCTTATTCTGGTATGCAACCCTCTTAACACATGTAATCAGGATGGAAAACACTTTTTCACATTCAATATTTAGGACTTTTTTTAGATCAAATTGTACGACTTCGATCATAAAATTGAGGTTCTACTATAATTAAGGATGTCACCGTGCCCCTGGACATCCCCACACAATTTGGAGATATTCTAAATGTTTTTACCAGCTCTGAGCTACACCAAAACCTGTAAATAGCGATACCTCACAATCGGCACGGTGTGTATGGTGTCATTACTTCAGATCATGCAAATAGCACAACTTTTGGTTTGGTCCCACTGGATTGCACTTTTCACAGGTTTTGGTGTAATCAAATTCTGTATCTGATACGGAAAGTTGGGTAATAGTATAAACAAAATTTATGCAATTGGTTATGTCATGCAATCCACGTCTGACCATATTACCATACAATGCGTTTAAAAAACAAACAATGGACAGGTAGTAATTTTCTTTAAAGTAGCATAACAGACAGCATTTCAAAGAAAATGTAGGCCAAATTATATCCCAATTACATGTAACGTTCTGCTTATTTTTCTTGCTTCTTGGACAATTACAGAAATTGTTTTACATGAAACTAAACATTTTGATCAAAACTTAAGGTATCCCAGGCCCTATTAGAGATAAAAATATTGGAATTATATGAAATTTTCTTTGAAAATATAGGAATTATAGCACAAGAGGGCAAACACTTTTTCATTAGATTAAATTTAGGACTTTTTAAAAGTTAAAGGTGACTTTTTTAAATGTACACTATATAATTTTATCCTTAATTCGCATTTATGCCAAGATTAGGACAAAATTTTATCCTAAAATGCACAATTATTTGCAGATCTGCATCACTATAACAGCAAGAAATTTCTTGGACTGAGGGTAACTTCAACTTTTGAAATATCATTTTTACAACAATTATTCGATTATTCATAGGGTATTTAGAACATTTTTAGGAATATTTAGGACTTTTTATTTTTTTAGGACTATTATAGGACTTTTAGGACTTTCAAACTTAACTTAGTTATACACCAGCTTTACCTGTGGAGCATTCCCATATTGCAAATTGTACAAATTTTTACCTTATTTTAAAATGAAATATATTTTTTTCTATAAAACTAACAAAATGTATCCAACTTTTGTGATCTGTTAATTAACCCAAGTTGGCTTAAGGCAGTTTTGACATTCCAGCCTGGCCATTGAGCACTTTGGTTTGGACCAGTTTGTTTTTTCCCTGACATTTCAAACGTGCCAGCAACAGTAGTTCTATACTGTTAACCCAAAGCCCTGCAATGGGAAGGTTGAAACACCTAATCCAAAAAGTAAGCAGGAAAAAAAATGACATCGTTGTTTCCCCAAAACTGTTACGAAACCATTAGCTGTCCAGCGGAGTGGAAAGATCAGGGTCACCAGTGGTATTTTTTTCAAGTTGAAAAAAAAATCAGAGCACAGGGGTCATTCCTTCGTTGGGGAAATACCTGCATGCTATTCGCAAATGGGGCAAGTACCAAAAAAACTTGAACCTGCACTGGCTTTCACAGTTGATAAACTCACAAACCGGCCTTTGGGGAGGGCAATCTAACATTTGCCAACTGCTAACTTTTGAAAAAAAAAATTGGGAAAAAAAAAACTCATCTCTGCTCAACTTTGGAATTCTTGTAATGGTGCATTACATAGAAAGAAACCAAAACACGACTTTTCCGCTTCCGGTTTGGGAATGGCTTTCTCTTGACTGCACCTCTGGCATTGTCATAAGAGTGCATCCTCACTTGAGCACAAGTACTGCAACCTTACTGCATCATCCTAAAATATGCTGTTCATTGAACCCTAGAGACAGGCAACTGCATTACTTTGAACATTCAGCAAACTGCAGCCTACATCAACAAATTACCAGGTTGTTAAAGAGGACTGCAAATACCACGCGAGGCTGTAAAAAAAAAATAGTTGCCAATTTGCTAGTTTTGATAACTAAGCAAAGAAATGCTTCCTTGTTCTCCTGAGATCATGTATTCGAGGATTGGAATGGCCTACCACAGTGCACTAACGGAATCTCAAGTAAGATATGCTGCTGTATCCTACGGCTTCCAGGAAATATTCAAAACTGATCGAAATTTGCAGGTAGGAACCACATTTTCTCCTAAAATAATTTAGCAGGAAGATCATTTAACAGATCTTGGGAGTATTAGAAACCATCGTAGCCAATTTCATACCACAACCAAATATCACCTCCTATAGTTGCTCGTACAACGACATGGTAATATGCATGACAAAATGCAAATTAATAAACAAATCGGGGCCAAAATTTGCATAAAATATATGCAAATTGGTTCGAAAAGCGTGAAAGGAATCTTATTAACAAAGACCTGCAACAAGGTTTCCACTTCCTTCACTATTCCAGTTTTTAAAACAATATTCTATGTCCCATCATAATGACTGGAAATTCAGAAATGTGACATTGTTGCTCAAACAGATTTTATAATGTTTAACGAACACCTCGACTTCATCCTGGTACAGTAGAACCTACATGTATCTAAAAGCATAATCTTGGGACCAGTGCTTTTAGACAGGATATGCCTTCAAATACGTTCATCTGCAGACAAAGATTCCAAATCTGGGCAGGCACATTTCATGATTTTATAGAGGATTTTCTTTTACATAGGATGACTTTAAACAAGCCCTAGTAATAGATGTGCGCATGAACAGCGCATGCGCAGATCTAATTACGCGAGAAAAGCTAAGCATAATGATTGTATCAAGACAGAAAGCAACCAGGAAAGCAAAAAGCTTCAGAAAGTAGGCCTATTACTAACAATCCTTAAAAATTGTTCATATGTCACATGAATGTTAACTTACATTGTATATTAAAAGCTAAGAAAAATTAATGCAACCCGTATTCTAAATATCAAATGGTAACTTCAATCTCACAAGCTCCCGCTAGATGACACTGTAACATCCTGATAAACACCATATATTTTCCAGAAGTTCAATCCACAGCAACTGGTATTTGGCTATTGACACAAACAGCTATCATTCAATATTTGGCTGGCAAGAACCATTTAACTTTTGACCTTCATTACCTTGCCTAATACCGAGTTAGGGTGAATTAATAAATATTAGACCAGCTTTCCAAACCAGACAATTAATTAGCACAAATTGACTGATTTGCATAGCAACAAGTAAAATGCAGACTGCCACAGCAGTCATCAGTAATAAATATTAAGGCAGACATGAAAACATGATCACATCTGTTCAAATACTGCATTATTTAATATTTGCAAGACTAAAATTTAGGGTGGATTCAAAGTGCTACTGATATTAGTAAATTCTATTGTGATATTAGTATAGACAAACTGGTAACAATCTGAGCTATACTGGTATCAGTACAGCATAGTGACATCAGTAGGCAATGTTTGACAGATGCCAGTATAACCTATACAAATATCAGTAAGCCTGTGAGCTAGACTTACATCAGTATAGTCATTCTGATATTGGTTAGTTATACTAGTATCAGTACACCATAGTGACATCAGTCGGCGATGTTTAATTTCCTGTCTGATAACCTATCAGTATCTTTCCACACCATTTCCATAGGGTTCACAACTGGTGATTGAGCAGTCAATTCATTGTACTGATGTGGTTATCCTTGAACCACTCTTTTATGACTTTATTAGCAATGTTGGAATCATTGTCCTGTTGTTGTGTTTATTTCAGTTGTAAGTTTAAATCACTTCTTTTAGGAGCGATACATGTGCAAGAGTTTTGATCAATTCTGCTGTAAAAAAGTAACCAACTTTATAAAAATCATTAACACCCTTAACAATCTGGCACTTTTCCCCCAGTTTCATGGCATGTTACATGCTACATGTTGACTGCAGGGTAACGAATTGAATATTCAGTCATCACTTCCAAACATGGTGAATTTAGACAACTTAGATCAACAATGATTGGAAAACTATTCCAATACCAAAATGTGCTTTTTGACAACATTCAGATATATTACTAAGAAGCAATGATATTTTTAACATTGCAATGAATTTTGCTGTAATTCACATTACCATCATGAAGTATTTCAAGAATGCATTTGCCTGACGAGGTTTGGAGCACAAATTTTATTTCTGCTAAACCGTCTAAGCACAAAATAGATACAGGTAAATAAAAATAAAATGATTGGGTCTCGAACTAGTTACCGATTTTTAATTAAAGCATCAGATGTTCCAATTCTCTGATATGCAGCTTGATTGGTCAGGAAGGAGGGCGTCTAACTAGCCATCAACCTAATAAAAATTGCTTCTAGACCGCTTTTGTCAGATGAATTATAGGTGACATTTGCCTTGCAGCAAATTAAGTAGACACAATAATTAATCCCGAATAACTTGCAGTGAAAATTCAACCCACTTTTCTAATAATACCAAGCTGTATTCATCAATTATTTAATATTAGTAAAAGTCTTCCTCAAAACCCCAAATTCCACTTTTATTTTCTCACTTTCCCACTAAAATGTAGGATGGGTATAGCCCCTACGACGAATTAATTGCACTTTTGCCTTAATAAATGACTAAGTAATGTATTTAAGCCAAAGTCATCAGGTTTGTATGCTACATATTGATTGGGATTTAAAATATGCAAAATTGATAAATCAAATTAACTTATTTTATTCCGTGTTTGGTGCAAATAATACGCTTCGGGGCTGTGATTCGACATAACAGCTCTAGATTGGAGAGAATTTATCTCATCTTCTAACCACATTAAGCCCCGTTCTCACGGAGCCAATAAAGCCGCGACATTGATGCCCAAAAAAGTCATGATTTCTGTCGTCACGG